>CM054132.1:52229698-52425150 GCA_028751855.1 Ambrosia trifida | reverse complement strand
AGAACCAGCAAAACGGTCCACGGGACCACTACTAGTGTGGGTGGCGGCGGTATTATCGTGCTGATAGTGGGTGTTGGGTTAACCGGTTGTTTACGGGTCACGGTTTGACACGTTGTCGGGTCACAGATTAATCGGGCCGTTTACCGATCATGGGTCATATGTTTTAGTTGTTGTGCATGAAATGAGTTAAGAGTTTGAAAGGTTCACGTGATCATTATTGAAGTTATTCATACTAGAGGTTAATGTGTTTGATGGATTCAAAGTCACGTGAAGTGCACTTCTAAGGTGCTGTTTGTTTTTTCTGCAGGAAAAGGTCTGCAGTCTGCGGACCACATCTGCAGACATCTGCAGGAGAAGAGGTGGACCAAAGGTCTGCAGTCTGCAAGAAGAAGACTGTTTGTTTGTTAACGTCTACAGGCTGCTGAAATAAACTTAAATTTAAACAAACTGAGTTTTTACAGCAGTCTGGTGGTAGATGGTGGTGGTGGTGGGTGGACCGTGGTGGTGTGGACCATGGTGGTGGGTGGTGGGTAGTGGTGGACGGTGGTGGGTGGTGGGTGGTGGTAGTGGTGGTGGTGGGTGGTGGTGGTGGTAGTGGTGGTGGTGGACGGTGGTGGGTGGTGGTGGTGGTGGTAGTGGTGGTGGACGGTGGTGGGTGGTGGTGGTAGTGATGGTGGACGGTGGTGGGTGGTGGTGGACGGTGGTGGGTGGTGGTGGTGGACGGTGGTGGTGGTGGTGGACGGTGGTGGGTGGTGGTGGTGATGGACCGTGGTGGGTGGTGGTGGTGATGGACCGTGGTGGGTGGTGGTGATGGTGGTGGTGGGTGGTGGTAGTGGTGGGTGGTGGTGGTGGGTGGACGGTGGTAGGTGGTGGTGGTGGTGGACCGTGGTGGTGGGTGGTGGTAGTGGGTAGTGGTGGTGGTGGTGGTAGTGGGTGGTGGTGGACCGTGGTGGTGATGGACGGTGGTGGTGGACGATGCTAGGTGGTGGTGGGTGGGTGACGGTGGTGGTGGTGGTGGTGGTGGTGGTGGTGGTGGGTGAGGAGAAGAGAAGAGGAGAAGACCTTTGAAGACCTTAGAAGACTTTGGTCCAAGTCTGCACCAAGAAGAGGTCAGGAAGAGCTTTTGGAGTGAAATGTCTTCCGAAAAACAAACAGTCTGCCCGCCCCAAACGTCTGCCCGCGTCTGCGCGACGCAGACAAAAGAGGTCAGAAGTGCTTCTGGGAGAAAAACAAACACCACCTAAGTCTGTTGAATAAAGAAAGAGTCAAAGGATTGACTGAGTAACAAGCAAGTACACATTAGTTAAAGGAAGAGGTCTCCATAACCGGTTCTTTAGGACTTTTAACTAGACTTTTATTATTTTATTGCTTTTTATTATTCCCAGTGTCATGTACTTGTAGGTCTATATAAAGACTATTATAATGAACAAATAATACAACCCTTTCCATTAATCTTTCTCTTGCAAACCTCTGCATATTATATTTCTTTCTTATCACATATTTATCTTATATTATAAAGCATGAGAGAAGGATACCAAACAAAGTTAAGTAAATACTATATTTTATGCTTATAGTACAATACTTGATGAGCTTAGTTAAGGGGCAAGTTTGTCTTTTTTCACCATCCTATCTATACTTACTATATTATAAAGCATGAGGGAATGATACCAACCAAAGTTAAGTAAATACTACATTTTATGCTTATAGTACAATACTTGATGAGCTTAGTTAAGGGGCAAGTTTGTCTTTTTTTCACTATCCTATAGTATACATAAAAATTAATGCCACCAATTAATAACACACTTAAATTCCCCATGTAACTCTTATGGCTCAATTATAATCAAACCTCAAGTGGTGAACCTTTGAATTTCCTCAAATTAAAGTCACCAACTAATAACACACTTAAATTCCCATGTAACTCTTATAGCTCAATTATAATCAAACCACTCAAGTAATTTCCAAATCATAAACTCCATTAGGCCCATCCTTTATTCAATTCGGTTTCAAATCCTATATCTCCTACAATATATTATGAACTCAATTACAATCTTTGTGGTTGCTTTACGGAAACAATGAACCAGAAGAATTGCGTGGGAGCACTATCACAAGTTATGTTTTCACCCATTCATTCGATTAAGAATATTGGGTATGATGTTAAGGTGAATAAAGTTCGAACATAGTAGGTTTCTATCTCGGTGGTGTGATGCGATCCGAAGACTGAAAGTGGATACAAACTCTAGGTAATTATGTTCTTGATGTTTGTTATTATTTCAATAAAATGCTATTTTTGTGAGTTTGTTATATACCATGTGTGACATCCGTCACCCTCGTCTTTCGTCAAATTACAAAAATAATCCTTGAAATATTTTCATTATAGTCCCTACGAGATTCGTCGTTTTCGAATTTAATTTTGACCGAACTAAAATTTATCATTCATTAAGGACCGAGTATAAGTTTTAATCGAATGAGTACGTGTAAACGTGTTCGTAAAACCTTTTATAAAAAAAAAAAAAATAAGTTAATAAAAAAAAAAGTTTTATAAAAGTTTTAAGTAAAGTGGTTAACTTAGTTAGTGGTTAAAGGGAAAAACTAACTAGGAAACATTTAAGTCTAACTAAGGTTAAAGGTGAGGGGCCAATTTTGCCAAGTCCAAAAAGTTAAAAAAAAAAAAAAAAACAACTGCTGCTGCTGTGTTCGTTTTTCCGGCGCAAGGCTTCCGGCCGCCGGAACCATTCCGGCCAAACACAAATCTGTTATAACAAGCTTTAAAACCCGATTTTAATGCAGTTTTCATGGGGGATGGGTAACGCGTGACGTTTTCGAACCGTTCCAACCATTTATGCAGTGATTAAACACGTTTAATCAACCATAATGATCCGTTGAACCATAACCGTCGCTAGTAATCATGAACAGATCTGTTTCGATCATGTTGTTATAAATTGAACCTATATTCCTTCTCTCTAACCATTGGCGAGTCTTAACCCTGTATCTAACATACCTATTACACGTTCAAAACCCTCTAATTTGTCAAGACTTAGTTCCTTGGTAGACACCATCGAGTTCTCCTTCAACAAACCTTGTAAGTTCTATATTATTATGCCATAATGCTCGTTTTCGCGAATAGATCAGAAGCCCTATACATGTAAGGGTTGTTTGCATCAAATTAGGGGTGTTATAAATTGTGGGTTAGGGTTAGGGTTCTAGAGTATTTGGGGAAGAAGATGGAGTTTAATATAAGATTAAATATGTATCTTTCAACATAATTGACACATGGTGTAGTGGTTGTGATGTTGCTATTCCACAGCGGGTACCCGGGTTCGAGCCTAAGCATGCCCGATTTGTTTCTTTTTATTTTTAGTTTTACTTTGTTATTTCATATTTAAACATTTATTTGATCATAAAATACAATATTCTTATAATATTCATAATAAATTCATATTTTGCCCAAAAATTTTGAAAATTTAGGTGTAGCTCCTTGACACCATAAAGAACATTTCCACATTTTTATTTTCTGAAAAATGTTTTATTTTTATATTTTTATTGAATTAAATTGTTTTAATCATAAATAATTGATAAAAAAATTCATTTTTAATGATTTTAATCTCAAACTTTTTGAGTAATTATTTCTAACCATTCTCAACTGAAATAAAAATTATTGGTCAAGAAAACATTTATTTTTATTAATTTTCCCATTTTTAATCATTTAAACATGAATTAATCTCATTAAATCAGTTTTAAATATAAATAAGTTCATATAAATTATGGGAAAATTATTTTAATATGTTTACATCAGAAATCATCCATTTTCTATAAAATAAATATTTTTGGATCACGTATAGTATTATTAGTCTTATTTACGTTTAGTTAGACATAATAAAACATTTATTTATTTATACAATTTTAACATCTATTTTATAAATGTTTTTTCTTATAAAATAGAAATACTCGTATGGTTTAATGTCTTAATTATTCTTTATTGAATCGTTGTGTAACACAAAAATTATTTATTTATATATTTATGATTATCATATTATTTTAATTTAGTTAAAGTAACTAACTAAATTATTTTGTCTTAATTATTCAAACGTATTGTTATCTAAATATTTAATCGGTAATAATTATATTACCTAAATCATATTTACAAACTTTAGTATATTATTTTTAATATACAACTTGTACATTAATTCGACTAATCATAAAATCTCTAATTCCCCAAATCGACTTAGCAAACCCTATTGCCTTAGACCCTAGTTACTTTAGACTCTTAGACATTTCCTTATTAGTATTCTTACACGTTATAGGTTGAATTCCTCGGAATTCTCATTACTTAGCTCACAACCGTTTAAGTGGATTTCGATCGTTTTCGCAACTGTGAGTATATCTTCCCCTTTTTATTGTTTTACTATTTTTGGGGTGATTCATGTACTTATTATCAAGTTTCTATTACTTTCTACTAAAATAGCAATTCTCCTGTGTGTTTGCTTTATGTTAATTTGTGTGTCTATGACTTGTCAAAATCATTAACCTTTGAGGGCCTGGCATTTCAATGAATAGTACTATGGTATATACCCCTTGTGACTCTGTTGAGAGACCTTGGTCATTGTCTTGTGATTCATATTACTAAAAATGTTTTTGATTCTTGATTCTTGATACTTATTTAGGGTTGATTTTGAACGGACAATACTTAAATTACATAATTGCAAATGGTATACAACACAGGGATTGCGAAACATTTTATTTACTATATATATCAAACGGGTGTACTCACCAATACATTATATGTGTTGACAAAATTGTTTTGTACATGTTTCAGGTGACGTTTGATCTTACATGCTTTCACGCTTAGGCTGGACCTAGTGCTTAAATAAAAGTTGAACATTTATTTTCTATGTTTGAAATTTCTATTAAGACTCATTGTATTTCGTTTTGAATAATGAAAGTTTATTGCTATTAATATTTACATTTTAGTCCATGTGCTTTTGAACAATCGTCACTACGTAACACCTCGATGTTTCCGCCATCGGTTAGGGTGTTACAGATTGGTATCAGAGCCATGGTTATAGGGAATTAGGTTATTAGTAAATGCTTTTGACCTAGACTATAACTAAGCTACCCAATATATGCTTTCTTTTATCCTCATATTTCTTTAGATATATTTTCTCCTTTTACTTTTCATTATACTCAGAGAAGATTTTTATTCTACAAATGGAACGAAAACACCAAGTTAGGAGTGATATCCATACCTTGGTGAATAGTTTCACTCTTTATATGTTTTATTTATTTATTTTATTTATCTTGGAATATTTTCCTTTCGAGATAGAAGACGTCCAAATCTCAAGGAATCTATTCCTCCAAAAGAAACTTACTCACTAAGCTAGGAGTGATATCCTTATCTTAGTGACCAGTTTCACTCCATCATATTTTTACTATTTGGAAGTATATCTTTGAGTTAGGAGTGAAATCCACATCTCAAGGATATATATATTTCCATATCTCAAGTTCCGCTAGAGTTTTGCAATTTATTTGTGACGGGGCACGTGCAATCTGGAAGGGTGAGCGCCTGTATTCTGAGTTTTCTGTCTAGGTTGGTAATTCGCATAAATCCCAATCAGACGAGGGACCCGTTTACCTACCTGGGAATTCTCGGGATGAGCATTCACTTATAGGCTAAAGTACGCCCCCACAAGTCACTAATAATATTTCAATTACTTTAGTCAGTCAACAGTTTCTTTGGAAACACTCTTATATCTCGTTTTATACTTGGTATTGTTTTTCATTTGAAGTTTTATCATGATTTTCCTTATGAGGTTCATAATTTTTCTTAAATCAATTTATAATTACTATATCTCATGTTATGTGTTACTTGTCTTGATATAAACTATGGCATTTCCAAGATTTTTGGAATCAAATCTCATAATTGTTGTTCACTTTTGTAGATGTCTGATCGCGAATCTCGTAAGAGAGCCTCGAAGCGTCAGGCTAAACTGAAATCTGATCAGCGTATCGCGACCATGCTCAATGACAAGTTGGAAACACTTGTTCCTAACATCATTAATGCTATTATTCCGAACCTTAACCTGAACGGTAGCTCGAATGGGAACTCTAACGGGAATACAAATGGAAATGGTGGGGCTAGTGAGAATAAGTGCACTTTCAAGCACTTCAACTCATGTCATCCCAACAAGTTTAATGGCACTGAGGGAGCCACTGGGTTACTTGAATGGTTCGAAAGTATGGAGAATACGTTCATTAATAGTGACTGTCCAGCCAACTTACGTGTTCGTCATGCCACGGGTGTTCTTCAAAAGAGAGCGCTCACCTGGTGGAATGGTGAAAAACATGCTCGAGGGACGGAAGCTGCTTTAGCTATGTCTTGGGATGATTTCAAAATCGCCATGACTACTGAGTTCTGTCCTCGTAGTGAGATGAAGAAGTTGGAGGATGAGTTCTATCACCTCAAGCAGGATAGTGGAAATAATGTTCCCTACAACAACCGTTATCACGAGTTGAGCTTACTGATTCCTCGTATGGTAACCCCGGTATCCTTGGCCATTGAGAAGTATATTGAGGGACTGCCACCTCAGATCCATGATTCGGTTATGGGAAGTAAACCTGCTACTGTAGAAGATGCCATTCGTCTCGCAGCATCTCTTACTGACAAGCATGTCAAGGATGGTACTCTAACTCGTAAGGGTACTAAAAGACCTACTGAAACCCCTGCTATCACTGAACCTTCCCAAGAAAACTCTGCCTCTGCCTCTAGTTCCAATAAGAAACGAAAAGGTGGAAACCAAAACTATGTTGTAGTTGCACCTCTTAACCAGGTTCCTGTTGCAAACCCACCTACTGCACCTCAATCAACCCCAAGGGCTTATACTGGGAAACAACCTCAATGTGCTACCTGCCACTACCATCATCCCACCAATTTACCGTGTCGTAAGTGTGATGCTTGTGGAAGACTAGGTCATACCACTCCTTTCTGTCGTGTTGCCAATCGACCAATAAATAACCCACAGACTGTTATCCAAAACCAGGGAGCTGACCAACCCAGAGTTTGTTACGCTTGTGGTGATCCTAACCATATGCAAAACAGATGCACTCATCTTACGGCTTTTATTCAGGCTCGTCAACAAACCCCAGCAGTCCCAGCAGTTCCAGCAATACAAGCAGCTCCAGCCCGTGGTCGTGCTTTCAACATCAACGCTAACCAAGATCAAGCTACCAACGACGTTGTCAATGGTACACTTCTTATTACTAACTTATATGCTTCGATTTTGATATCGGTATGGATAGGAGTTTTGTCTCGTTAGAAATTGAACCTTTGCTTGCTCGTATTTGCCTTCACCTTATCCATCCTTTTACTATGAAGGTTGCTAGTGACAATCTTATTCTTATAAAATCGGTGGTCCGTAATTGCACGTTGAATCTAAACGATTATAACTTTTATGTAGATCTTAGGAATATTATGAATCAAGTTTGTAAACCTTTCTTGGACCAATTCGTAACTGTTTTTCATCAATAACATGCACACATACACCAGAAACTTTCACTTGAAAGAAATTTCGAGACGAAATTTTCTAAAGTAGGGGAGCCTGTGACATCCGTCACCCTCGTCTTTCGTCAAATTACAAAAATAATCCTTGAAATATTTTCATTATAGTCCCTACGAGATTCGTCGTTTTCGAATTTAATTTTGAGCGAACTAAAATTTATCATTCATTAAGGACCGAGTATAAGTTTTAATCGAATGAGTACGTGTAAACGTGTTCGTAAAACCTTTTATAAAAAAAAAATAAATAAGTTAATAAAAAAAAGTTTTATAAAAGTTTTAAGTAAAGTGGTTAACTTAGTTAGTGGTTAAAGGGAAAAACTAACTAGGAAACATTTAAGTCTAACTAAGGTTAAAGGTGAGGGGCCAATTTTGCCAAGTCCAAAAAGTTAAAAAAAAAAAAAACAACTGCTGCTGCTGTGTCCGTTTTTCCGGCGCAAGGCTTCCGGCCGCCGGAACCATTCCGGCCAAACACAAATCTGTTATAACAAGCTTTAAAACCCGATTTTAATGCAGTTTTCATGGGGGATGGGTAACGCGTGACGTTTTCGAACCGTTCCAACCATTTATGCAGTGATTAAACACGTTTAATCAACCATAATGATCCGTTGAACCATAACCGTCGCTAGTAATCATGAACAGATCTGTTTCGATCATGTTGTTATAAATTGAACCTATATTCCTTCTCTCTAACCATTGGCGAGTCTTAACCCTGTATCTAACATACCTATTACACGTTCAAAACCCTCTAATTTGTCAAGACTTAGTTCCTTGGTAGACACCATCGAGTTCTCCTTCAACAAACCTTGTAAGTTCTATATTATTATGCCATAATGCTCGTTTTCGCGAATAGATCAGAAGCCCTATACATGTAAGGGCTGTTTGCATCAAATTAGGGGTGTTATAAATTGTGGGTTAGGGTTAGGGTTCTAGAGTATTTGGGGAAGAAGATGGAGTTTAATATAAGATTAAATATGTTTTAATCTGAAATCTTTCAACATAATTGACACATGGTGTAGTGGTTGTGATGTTGCTATTCCACAGCGGGTACCCGGGTTCGAGCCTAAGCATGCCCGATTTGTTTCTTTTTATTTTTAGTTTTACTTTGTTATTTCATATTTAAACATTTATTTGATCATAAAATACAATATTCTTATAATATTCATAATAAATTCATATTTTGCCCAAAAATTTTGAAAATTTAGGTGTAGCTCCTTGACACCATAAAGAACATTTCCACATTTTTATTTTCTGAAAAATGTTTTATTTTTATATTTTTATTGAATTAAATTGTTTTAATCATAAATAATTGATAAAAAAATTCATTTTTAATGATTTTAATCTCAAACTTTTTGAGTAATTATTTCTAACCATTCTCAACTGAAATAAAAATTATTGGTCAAGAAAACATTTATTTTTATTAATTTTCCCATTTTTAATCATTTAAACATGAATTAATCTCATTAAATCAGTTTTAAATATAAATAAGTTCATATAAATTATGGGAAAATTATTTTAATATGTTTACATCAGAAATCATCCATTTTCTATAAAATAAATATTTTTGGATCACGTATAGTATTATTAGTCTTATTTACGTTTAGTTAGACATAATAAAACATTTATTTATTTATACAATTTTAACATCTATTTTATAAATGTTTTTCTTATAAAATAGAAATACTCGTATGGTTTAATGTCTTAATTATTCTTTGTTGAATCGTTGTGTAACACAAAAATTATTTATTTATATATTTATGATTATCGTATTATTTTAATTTAGTTAAAGTAACTAACTAAATTATTTTGTCTTAATTATTCAAACGTATTGTTATCTAAATATTTAATCGGTAATAATTATATTACCTAAATCATATTTACAAACTTTAGTATATTATTTTTAATATACAACTTGTACATTAATTCGACTAATCATAAAATCTCTAATTCCCCAAATCGACTTAGCAAACCCTATTGCATTAGACCCTAGTTACTTTAGACTCTTAGACATTTCCTTATTAGTATTCTTACACGTTATAGGTTGAATTCCTCGGAATTCTCATTACTTAGCTCACAACCGTTTAAGTGGATTTCGATCGTTTTCGCAACTGTGAGTATATCTTCCCCTTTTTACTGTTTTACTATTTTTGGGGTGATTCATGTACTTATTATCAAGTTTCTATTACTTTCTACTAAAATAGCAATTCTCCTGTGTGTTTGCTTTATGTTAATTTGTGTGTCTATGACTTGTCAAAATCATTAACCTTTGAGGGCCTGGCATTTCAATGAATAGTACTATGGTATATACCCCTTGTGACTCTGTTGAGAGACCTTGGTCATTGTCTTGTGATTCATATTACTAAAAATGTTTTTGATTCTTGATTCTTGATACTTATTTAGGGTTGATTTTGAACGGACAATACTTAAATTACATAATTGCAAATGGTATACAACACAGGGATTGCGAAACATTTTATTTACTATATATATCAAACGGGTGTACTCACCAATACATTATATGTGTTGACAAAATTGTTTTGTACATGTTTCAGGTGACGTTTGATCTTACATGCTTTCACGCTTAGGCTGGACCTAGTGCTTAAATAAAAGTTGAACATTTATTTTCTATGTTTGAAATTTCTATTAAGACTCATTGTATTTCGTTTTGAATAATGAAAGTTTATTGCTATTAATATTTACATTTTAGTCCATGTGCTTTTGAACAATCGTCACTACGTAACACCTCGATGTTTCCGCCATCGGTTGGGGTGTTACACCATGGGCTATAAATCTTTGACTTCCATATCAAGTGCCCTTTGACGCCACTAGCCTTATGTGTATTGCCGATAGGGGAAAAGGTTTAACTATTTTAAGTAGCAAATGATGTTTGTGATCTAAAAGAAAGTATTTATGTTGATCTTAATACTCACTTTTTGACGTTTCAACAAATGAATTTTTAATTAGATTTGAAGGCATGCTTAAATGGTCTACGCTAATTACACGTATAACTGACTACTTATTGTGTTCTTGTGGGTGGTGGATACAGGTCTAATGCCAACATATATAGTGTTTTTCAACATTTCTTCCATATGGGGTATGTATTATTCATATTTTGAGATGGTTCAATTTTTACCTTGGTCTCTCTACATACTTTATGAAACATATTGCATTTAAAAAAATAAACTCCTATTTATGTGTACATGTATTTGCTAACTAAAGTTGTTCAACGAAAGTTCATGGTTTTTAGTTTCTTTTTCTCCGTGAACTTTCGACAGTTATTATTTTCTTGTTTATGTCCTTCTTGTTTACTGATGCCAAATTAGTCTTCCAACCGCATACAGTAATACACACCACATTTGATGACATGGATGTATTACACTCATGTAATGGGGATTGGTCCAAGAAAGTTTGTTCGTTTCATTGCTCATACATATTTATCAAATTCTAAATTGTCTTTGTTGATATATTCTTATTTGCTATGAGTCTATGACTTAAAAATCAAAGTCATGACTTAGGAGTGGATTATTGTGTTTATGTTGTTGACGTGCTCTTATTTGCTACAACTAAAAATTCAAAGTCATGCCTTAGAGATGAGTATTGTGTTTATCTTCACTGGTTGGTACATATGTAATGATTTACCTGTGTATAGTTAGTATTTTTCAAATATGGTCCTTTATATTATATATTAAGAACAATGTTACAATACATATAATAGTATTATTTATGTAGCATTAATATTTATTGCATTTGCAACAAGTTAACCATTCTTGTTATGACTTTTGGGTGTTTTCAGCCTCATATTCAAGGAAATTTCTTAAAAGGACCTCAAAATCCAGCAAATATTATTCAAGTTGTAAACTCAATATCATACGCATTTGGGTATTTTCGATTACTGATTATACCCTTTTACGTACGCGACTAAAAGGTTATGATTATTTTTTCTTACCATATAGATTTAATGATCTTATTTGGTATATTGATTATTTAAGAAGTTATAAAAATTGGAAGGAGAGTGTTGATTTCTTTTTCCTTAATTTTAAAGTAGGTTGACTTATAAGTATATTGTTTTTTTATTTTTGCTTTGTGTAGTATGTATCGTGTATATTGAAGTTTTGAATGACAGGACTTTATAATTTTGATCTGATTATCATATGACCGATGGTGTTGTTTGCTTCGGAAGTTAGATGATTCTTCATATTCATGGGGTAGGCAATATTTTAAAGTGACTCGAGAGGTTCGTAAACCTTACGATTCTTAACAACTTAAAACAACTTCTTTAATTTCCCCTCATCATATTTACATAGTTTAAAAGGAGATTTGTCATTACGATTAAGCGATAATAGATGAGCTATGGGTGTTAACAGTCGGTCACATTTTAGAAATTCTCACCCCGCAGCAACGCGCGGGTTCCCCACTAGTATACATATATACGTGAGTGTATTGGGAGTGTAGAGAGGAGCCTAAATCAACATTTGGTATCAGAGCCTAGGGCTCATACCGGGGAAGCCTCCGCCACCGGCGGGTGTGTCGGTTGGTGGAGGGCAAACGTGAAAGAGGAAAATGAGGCGAATCTCTGGTTGAACATCAGCAGCAAAACGACAACAGTAGAACGATCTGATCAGGTGGGTTAGCAACTGGTCTTGTCGTGGTGTTGCGGGGCTGGTTTGGGACAACCGGGCTGTTTCGGGTTGGTTTACCACAGTTAATGGCGAGTTGTTCGGGTCAGGCGTTCCGGGTTAGGCGACGGGGAGTACCGTTGTATGAGGACGAGGTGACCGTGATGAACAAAAGGTGTCCGTTCGTGGTTGTTCGGTGTTGTTTCACAGTAGAATACGAAGGCAAGGTGGTTGTTCGTGTCATTCTTTATCACGGGGGTGAGATGACGGGGTGACAGGTGAAAACCGGTGTCTCGTGGCTGTGTTTAGATGTTAAAAATCCGGCAGAAAGTTGTAGGTTTCACCAGAAGGAGAGGTTAACCAGGTTGCGGGAAAAACGAGCAGAAAAAATCAAGCGGGTGGCTGTGATTTAGTTCGTTTAGCAGGTGATGGAAAACGATAGAAGCGGGTGGCTTTGTTTTCTTGATCGGTAGAAGAAGGCTCTCACGGAAGTGTTGTGCGCAAAACGGGTTCCGTGTGGTGAAAAACAACAGTCGGTAGTAGTGGTGTTATACGGCTTTGGACGGGCCGAGGTGGAGGCCAGAATGTCCAGGATAAGTCGAGTTTAGGAAAGACTTTGGACGTGACCGAGGTAAAGGTCGAGTGTCCGGGATGGGTCAAGATGGTTCAAGGCGAATGTGATTCGGTGTTGTAGTTTGTGAATGGCGTAAACAACCGAATAAGGGGTGATTGTTGGGTTAACCGGTTGGTTTACGGGTCACAGTTTGACACGTTGTCAGGTCACAGATTAATCGGGCCATTTACCGGTCATGGGTCATATGTTTTAGTTGTTGTGCATGAAATGAGTTAAGAGTTTGAAAGGTTCACGTGATCATTATTGAAGTTATTCATACTAGAGGTTAATGTGGTTGATGGATTCAAAGTCAGGTGAAGTGCACTTCTAAGTCTGTTGAATAAAGAAAGAGTCAAAGGTTTGACCGAGTAACAAGCAAGTGCACGTTAGTTAAAGGAAGAGGTCTCCATAACCGGTTCTTTAGGACTTTTAGCTAGACTTTTATTATTTTATTGCTTTTTATTATTCCCAATGTCGTGTACTTGTAGGTCTATATAAAGACTATTATAATGAACAAATAATACAACCCTTTCCATTCATCTTCCTCTTGCAAACCTCTGCACATTATATTTCTTTCTTATCACATATATACATATATACGTGACGTGAGTGTATTGGGAGTGTAGAGAGGGGCCTAAACCAACAGTGGGTACCCGTGGACAATTCGAGTGGTGCCTCGTCCCCCCTAAGTTACACGAACAAATGATGTTTGTGAGATAAATATCTTTCCACACATTAATATTGAGCATACCCGCGGCAACTTGCGGAGAATGAAACTAGTTTAGATAATAATGGAAACGACAAGAATTTCTTTTTTCATTAATTAATTTGAATTTGTTTATGTGAAAATAGTACATATTGCGACATATTTACACATCTTCGCTAAGAAAGATGGAAGAAAAGTGAATTTAACACACATATCTTCGAATAATGTATTCCATTGTATGGTATAAAGTGTAGACGAGGGACAAAATAAAACTAAGGGGCTGTTTGGTAGCCTCTTAATCAGTCTCTTAACCATTCAGGTCTGAATCATTCAGCATTTAGACTGTTTGTTTCAGCATCTGAATAGAATGATTAAGTGCTGAACCATTAAACTAATAAAGGATGCTGAATGATTCAGCTCTTAACCATTCAGACCATCTTAATGATTCAGCACTTAATCAACCAAACAGCCCCTAAGTTCAGGATATTCTTCTTCAATGCTTTAATGCATTGACTAGTTACTTATTTATATATACTAAGATTTAGGATTTGGATCATTTAAGAACCACTATTTAGGGAGAGAATCAAAGAACCAGTGTGAACAGGTGGCATTTTTGTAAATATGGTGTCTACAAAAAACCCCTCCATCAAAAAATAAAAAAATATATATATAACCTAAATAAATAAAAAATAAAAAAAGTAAAAACACCAAAATGATTTTTTTGCATTATTAATTCAAAAAAAAATAAATAAATAAATAAATGGCTTGTGACGTCATATGACGTCATCCTGATGCACATGTGCATTTCGCTGTTATATATACAGAAATACACCGTATGCACATGTGCATTTCACTCTTAACTCGCACTTTTGAATGAATTGTCAATTACCATAACTAAATGATTATTAAATGGACGCGATATTATATATAAGGGGTCAAAAATTTTATTCAATGATCCATAAACGGACGCAAAGTGAGATATAAAATACACTCGAACTCGTCAATTGTTTAGTCATGCATATTATAACATAAATTTAAAATAAAACACATGTAGGACAACAAACATGAATAAACTTAGAACAACTCTATATAAGAATTATAAAATAAGAAACGTGTACCGCATGCACATGTGCATTTCACTAATATTCCACATGTGCACTACCACTCACTATACGATACTACCTGACTTAACACGTTGGAATTCATAAAGAAAACATACTAAAGTGCTCATAATTTACAACTAAATTTTGTCTTCACTTTCTCCATTGTTTCTTTCGCATCGTTCATCAATGTTAGTTTCTGCACGTTCGCGTCTGAAAGGACTATATATTCTAGTAGCATACTTTATCCTGCTATTGTTATATCGCTGTGTTGCACCTTTTCTTGAATGTTGAACCCATATTCAAATGGTTTACTCCTTTGCCATGTATACCTGCATGTGTCTTATGACAAAAGTTCCACAATGAGTAACGTTTTATGTTATTTCCCACTTGATCTCCTTCATTGCTGGGTAGACACGTGGTACGCATTTTGCAATCAAATGACTAACATTGTGCATATACCTAAACAAAATGTGCTTCTGCAACAATAATGAATCATAAATTTGTATTAATACCTACATACACGGTTACAAAACAAAAATAAAATAAAATAATTTTTTCACACATATGTAATAAATTTATTTTTCCAATAACTTGTATTGCATATGTGCATTAACGTTATTTTTTTCATTACCACATAACATATACACATATGCGTTAGAATGAGTGACTGTAATGATGACAAGAATTAAATCTTAATGCACATGTGCATTAACATTAATTTTATCATTACTATATAAATTATGCACATGTGCATCAATATAAATGACATTAATGATACATAACATATACACATATGCTTAGACTGAGTGACTGTAAGTCTGTAATGATAACAAGAATTAAATCTTAATGCACATGTGCATTAACATTAATTTTATCATTACCATATAAATTATGCACATGTGCATCAATATAAATGACATTAATGATACGTAATGCAATATATCCATAATGTAAAACAAACAACAATCCAACCAATTTATGCTACTCACAAAATCCATCTAATTAAAAATGCCCTTTTCTTTTTTTTTTTCCCTACCTTTTTCTGCTTGCTATCTTTTACTTTAGAGCCTGAAACACACAAATACAAACACTCAGTTACCACAAAATCAACATTAATAAATTAATACAGTAGGATGTACGATCAACCCCATCTCATTATACAACATAATCAACATCAATAAAAGTAATAAAAATATAGTTGTACCGTACAACTATGAAAGCACAATGTACAAGTATGAAGCTGTACCAAACAAGACATACCTTGGAGTGGAAACAACAGCAGCAGTAGCAACACCTTCATTACTCCAGATCTTACTAGAGATATCAAAAGTCATCTGATCATGACCACTTTTAAACACATACTCTTTACCAAAACTAATTTTACTCATAATATTCCTATACCTTTTCTTCAACCTTCTCAGCTTCTCAACCAACTGATTCTTATTAAAATCCAGCTGTAACTTACCCTTAATCTGATTATAAAACGCCGTCGTATCATAATGATGATGAAAAGGATTATTATCAACACGCCGGTTATTATGCTCCAAAAACCCTCTCAATAGCTCGATTTCATCCTCATCCGTCCATAACCGTTGAAACAAGCATCGAGATTCATCTAACGGTACGGATTTTTTATTATCTGTAGTAGTAATATTAGATCAAGGCAGAGGAGAGACAGTTACGACGTTAACTACTGTCTTTGGTGTAGTGATGAAATTTGATGTATCTCCTGGTAAGGCGATGGTGACATCACCAACACCGGATGACGTGGAATCATCTTCTTCGTCTTCGTCGATTAAGCCAACGTTGTCTTCTTCGACGGTTTGGTTGGGTATGGTTAGATGATCTTCGTATTCGGTGTCATCGTCTTCGTAGACGGTGGTGACGTGATCGGTGGAATATTAATAATAATGTAAAGGTTGCTTTTCACGATGGAGAACGAAGGTGAAACATATGAAGATCATCAATTGGAATTGATTTTTAGATTTTGTGTTGGCTTTAAGTGGTATTTACATTAATGCCCCTTGTTCACATTGGTTCCTTGGTTCTCTCCCTAAAGTTGGTTCTCGTATGATCCCTACCCCTAAGATTTAACCTGCACGTGCTGTAACATTAAACCAAATCGTTCTTGGTTTGATTATTTTGTCTCTTGTGCTTCGATTATACCGAAACTCAGTATAGTAACCAGAAGAGGATACCTAAATACGGTATCTTTAGCAAAAAAAAATGAAAAGTGGTAGCAAATTGTGTAAGAGATTATTCTCTCCCTGCCGGTTTTGTCAATTGTGTAAATTCAAGTGGTGACAATCAACCATATAGAGAAGGAAAAATAGGATCATAAAGAGGCAACATAGATTTACTTTGATACGCCATCGAATGAATCATCACGTTTGAAACAAATGGATCCTTGATCCTTTCCCTCTTGGGGTCTCCATTATATAATAAATGACAATCCCTATTTTTGGGATGATTTACAAGATGATAAGGAAGGAGTTTAAATACATTTAAATTACAAATCATACTATAAATATTATCTATTATCTATTAATGAAACAAATGGATCCTTGATCCTTTCCCTCTTGGGGTCTCCATTATATAATAAATGACAATCCCTATTTTTGGGATGATTTACAAGATGATAAGGAAGGAGTTTAAATACATTTAAATTACAAATCATACTATAAATATTATCTATTATCTATTACACCCCCGCAGTCGAAGCCGGAGGTGACCGAAGGCCGAGACTGTCTCGAAAATCTTCAAGCAATACACGCGGAAGACCCTTAGTGAAAATGTCGGCAATCTGATATCTTGAGGGGACATGGAGAACACGAATCTGACCCTTCTGCACTTTCTCCCGAACAAAATGAATGTCAAGCTCTATATGTTTTGTGCGTTGGTGTTGAACTGGGTTACCGGACAAATAAATGGCGCTGACGTTGTCACAGTAAACCAGTGTGGCAGACGTGTGAGGGCGGCGAAGTTCCAAAAGCAAGTTTCGGAGCCAGCAAACTTCGGCAACGACATTTGCCACTCCACGGTATTCGGCTTCGGCGCTGGATCGGGAAATGGTAGCTTGCCGCTTAGAAGACCAAGATATGAGATTATCACTAGGGCTGTTCAAAATCGGATAATCCAAAATTCGAATCCGAAAAATCCGAAAATCCGAATCCGAATTATCCGAAATTTTGGATAATCCGATTTTCGGATATCCGAAAATCAGATTATCCAAAATTTCGGATTCGGATTCGGATCCTGATTTTGAAAATTTTCGGATAATCGGATTATCCGAATCCGAATATTAAAAATATATATATAAATATATAATATTATATACACTACATAACACAATACACAATCCTAAATCCTTAATCCTTCTAACTCTAAGTCCATACTCCTTTAATCCATAGCTGTTGCTCCCTCTTCTCTCCTCTATAACAGCCCCCGTCCACCTTGTATCCGACCTCCACAGCCCCCTTCCATCAAAATAATAAGTTTTTTTTATATATTTTTTGTTCAAATTCCGTTTATCTAACTTCGATTTTTGTTTTTTTAATAAGTTCACGTTTTAGGCATAAAGGAGAACGTTTTTTATAGTTTTTTTTATTATTTTTTATTATTTTTTATTATTTTTTTAATTTTTTTTAAGTTTCAGATTATCCGTTGGATGATCCGAATCCGAATCCGAAATTTCGGATATCCGAAATTTCGGATTCGGATTCGGATCTCAATATTGACTATCCGAAATTTCGGATTATCCAAAATTCGGATATCCGAAATTCGGATTATCCGATTTTGAACACCCCTAATTATCACCATAATAGACACAAAAGCCACTGGTGGAACGACGTGTGTCAGGGCAACCGGCCCAGTCAGCATCTGTGTATGCAAGTAACCGAGGGTCCTTAGAGGGACCGAGTGTGAGGCCGAAGCTAAGTGTCCCCTGAATATATCTGATAATACGTTTAAGTGCATTCCAGTGGTCTGTCTTGGGAGCGTGCATGTGAATGCATATCTGTTGAACTGCATAGCTGATGTCTGGCCGAGTGAAGGTAAGATACTGTAGAGCACCTGCAAGACTGCGATATAAAGATGGGTCATGAAAGTCAGTACCCGCATCGGAACTCAGCTTAGAGTTAGTGTCGACCGGGGTATGTACGGGTTTACATGAAGACATGCCGGCCCGTTCAATAATCTCCTGAGCATATGCTTGTTGGGAGAGGAACATTGTGTTGTGGTGACGTTTAACTTCAAGCCCAAGAAAGAAGCTTAAGGGGCCGAGGTCCTTCATGGCAAATTCTGTAGAAAGATGAGACATAAGTGTAGTGCGAAGAGAGGCAGATGAGGTAACCAAGACTATATCGTCCACGTACAAGAGGAGGTACGCGACGTCTGCCTCATGGTGATATGTGAAAAGTGATGCATCGCATTTACTTTGTGCAAACCCCAATGTTAGAACATAATCGGTAAATCTTTGATACCACGCCCGTGGAGCCTGTTTCAACCCATAAAGAGACTTTTTCAGTCGACAAACATGGTCCGGGAAATTTTTATCTCGAAAACCCATAGGTTGGTACATGTAAATTGTTTCTTGTAAGTGGCCATGGAGAAAAGCATTTGTAACATCTAGTTGATGAACCTGCCAAGACTGAGATAGGGCAAGTGATAAAACAGTCCGAATGGTAGCAGGTTTAACCACCGGGCTAAATGTTTCTCCGCAATCAATACCAACCTGTTGAAGGCGATCATCACAAACCAACCGCGCCTTGTATCTTTCCAAAGACCCATCCGATTTGAATTTATGCTTGAAAAGCCACATACTACGTATAACATTCATGTCCGATGTCCTAGGTGTTAATTCCCATGTCTCATTTCTAATAAGTGCTTGGTATTCATCGGTCATGGCTTTATACCAAACCGGTATGGACAAGGCATCTGTGGGTGTTTTGGGTAATGGGACAATGGTAGAGGTGTGAAGGTTGAGTCGGTGTTGAGGTTTGAGTATGCCATCCATTGCGCGAGTGCGCATGGTGCGAGTTGGAGGAGGTACGGGTGGAAGAGGGATGGCTGGTTGGGTATTATTGGTGTTAGTGTGTGAAGTGGGTGGGCTGTTGGGCTGGAGAGCGGGTATGTTTGGTGATGGGCCAGGTGAGGGAGGGGCTGTCGTATGGGATTGGGCTGGCGGAATGTGCTGAGAAGAGGGAGTGGGAGTTGGACTGGTTGGGTGAGTAGGCGAGTGTGGGTATTGGGCCGAAGACATGGGTGATTGGGCTTGGGGCGAGTTGGGCACAGAGGTGGGAGGTGAATTATTTGGTGGGTTAATGTGTGGCGTGGCAGAGGGTTGAACATGGGACCATAGAGTGGGTGGGAAGACCGAAAGAAAATCATATGAGGGGGGCGGGTTTATGGTGTTTGCAAATGGGAAGGTTGTTTCATCGAAGGCAACATGGCGGGAGATTATAATTTGTTTGGTGTTGAGGTTAAAGCATTTATAACCCCGATGTGTGATAGGATATCCCAAGAAAACACAAGGTGTTGATCTCGGGTCAAGTTTGTGGATGGTAGTGGGTGGGTTGAGAGGGTAACAAAGGCAACCGAAAACTCGAAGGTGGTCATAGGAGGGGATACGGTTATATAGTAGTTCGGTAGGTGTTTTGTTTTGTAGGTGTTTGACGGGCAAGATGTTGAGGAGGTACGTGGCAGTTTCGAGTGCATGATGCCACATGGTATTTGGTAGGGAGGCATGGGTAAGTATAGTGCGGATCATGTTATTAATAGTACGAATCATGCGTTCCGCCTTACCGTTTTGAGACGACGTGTGTGGGCACGAGCGTCTAAAAAGTATGCCGTGTGTGGAGAAAAAGTTTTGAAAGGATGAGTTAATGTATTCGGTGCCATTGTCACATTGGAAGGTTTTGATGGGTCGTTCAAATTGGGTGGCAATTTGTTTATGGAATTGACAAAAAACAGAATACACTTGTGATTTATTTGATAATGGGTAAGTCCAAAGAAAATTAGTAACATCATCAATAAATAAAATGTAGTATCTATGACCATTAGAGCTCAAAATAGGTGATGTCCATAAATCACTGTGAATCAAGTCAAACGGAAAATAAATGTGAGTGTTAGAACTAGCAAATGGTAGTCTAACACTTTTGCCAAACACACACGATTGACAAACATTATTATTGTATCTAGAAAAATCAACAAAAGTAGAATTCTTCAAGGATTGAAGAGGTGCCCGGCCTGGATGACCAAGGCGTTGGTGCCAAAGAGTTGATGTGATTGCAGCAAAGGTTGAAGGGAAAGTGGTGGTTCCGGGCCCAAGCATGAGTGGGTAAAGATCACCGCTGCTGTTGCACCGGAGGATAGGGATCCGGCTCTTGTAGTCCTTCACAAGAAAACCAAAGGGGTCAAACTCAACAGAGACAGAGTTGTCGGTTGTGAACCGACGAACCGAAATTAAATTTTTAAGGAGTTTGGGTGCATATAGGACATTTTTAAGGACAAGGGGTGGGTATGGTGGTGGTAAGGTTATGTTGCCATGTCCATGTACCGGGATGGTGGAACCATCACCGACGATTATTTGTTGTCCCAAGTTATTATTAGAAAAAGCATCGAAATTAACATAGGAGTTAGACATGTTACCTGTGGCACCGGTGTCCATGTACCCGGTTGGTTAATGTATGCGCCAAAAACTTGATGTGTGAAAAGTGTATTAAATAAATTCGGGTCAAGTTTTAAAAATGGATAAACCCGCTAAACCACACACTAACGGCAAGTGCACCGGTCGCAGTGTAGCAGAGCAAGTAAGTCCGGAATATCGATCCGTGGACACAATGTGGCGACTCTCGGTACTAAACCTCTGTCGACTCCTAGCCTAATAATTTGGATTTTTGTTGATTTTATATTAATTAATTACTAAAACAAATAAATTAAAAATAAACTCAAACTAACAGATAGTGGAGGATTAATAAGGAGGGAAATCAGAGATGGGAAAGGCAACCACCTAGGTATCGAATCCTACTAATGAAATTGGAACTGCCCCGGCTTTGGAAATTATGTTGGCAATCAGGATCTTATAATATTCACCCCTAGTATCCTAGTGGCTCCCGGATCATTTACCAAGACTGACCGAAAAGGAATCCTAAAGGCTACTAATCTCACTGATTGGTTAGATCACCTCTCGGTCTCACTAACTATGCTAAAGTACTTGCTAGACTGGTTTAGATTTCTCACTCTCCGATCACAATACACCCTAAAGTGCAAGGAGTAACCTGTAAAGTCAATCTATGACACAGATAAGCAAATAATACTAGAGAACCTAGGAAAACCTGATCTCTCAGCGTTTCTAGCCTAAACCTCTAGCACCAAAGACAAACCTGACTACCTATCACCTCTCGGTCTCAAGAGTAGGAAGAATACTAATTACCTCTAAACCCCCAATTAATGTTCCTATGAAATTCAGGCCTAAAACCATAAAATAAACTACAAGCACAAAGCAAGTAATTCTAACAAGTGTCCAAACATGAAAGACATTCACTAAGACACTCGCTAGACTGGTTTAGATTTCTCACTCTCCGATCACAATACACCCTAAAGTGCAAGGAGTAACCTGTAAAGTCAATCTATGACACAGATAAGCAAATAATACTAGAGAACCTAGGAAAACCTGATCTCTCAGCGTTTCTAGCCTAAACCTCTAGCACCAAAGACAAACCTGACTACCTATCACCTCTCGGTCTCAAGAGTAGGAAGAATACTAATTACCTCTAAACTCCCAATTAATGTTCCTATGAAATTCAGGCCTAAAACCATAAAATAAACTACAAGCACAAAGCAAGTAATTCTAACAAGTGTCCAAACATGAAAGACATTCACTAAGACACTCGTGGACCATCAAAAGATCATAAATTAGTAAAAAATACGCACACACATCATAGAATCATAAACAAGTTTCTTACTAAAACATAAATCCAACTATAAAATCCAAATCCGAAACATAAACCAAAATCAAATAGTTATCATCTTCAAACCTAGGTGGCCACTAATGTTTTAGCCAAACATAATAGTAGTGGAACAAGATAAAAACATAAGTTCAAAATAAAATATAGTCATGGTCTCAATATTTATAAACACAAAGTAAATAAATATGAAAACTAAAATTTATTATAGTCGAACCCGTAGCTCTAGTCTTAAACCCGAGCCTTCCTGGCCTTCAATTAACCTCCCCTCAAAGCTGCTGTGTGATGTGCCCTTCTTTTTTTGTTCTTCGGCCGCTGTGATGATGTTCCTCCCCCCGGAGATAATGTTCCCCAGGAAATATATATTCCTCCTACTAAAATTAATGTGTCGCCCTATTTGAAAATTGAATTGGGCCGTGAGCCCTAACTCACAATTCACATTCTATCCTTTTTTTATTATTATTTTTATTATTATTATTATTATTATTATTATTATTATAACTTCATGCTCTCATGTCGGGTGTTCTTGGCTCGACCAAAATTCCTCGTTTACGCTCCAACGTCCATGAACACTTGTTCTTAAGTGTTGGTGTCTCGATTAAAATTGTTTCATTTTGAGCTCATTCTCTCCAAACACCTATAAAATAATAAAATAAATAAATAAATAATAAAACTGACACGAAACGAATACAAACTTGACCAAATAATATACAAAATACATAGGAAAAGAGATGTGTTTTGCAACACATCAAACATCCCCACACTTAAAACTTTTGCGTCCCGAAAAAGAATTATACAAAATCTTAAACATTTTCAACAAAGCACTTAACAAAAACGATAGCATCAAACAGGGTCAAAAGCAAGCTACGAAATCAACAAACATAGCGGTTTCACAAGACTTACATCGTTCAAAAGGCTGACTAGTTAAGGTGATACAATTTTAAAAACAAGGCCTACCTAGTCAAGCTTCACTTACCTTCAAGCTACCGACTCTGCACAAGCAAGCACCCCTCACAATATCACTCATCTCTCGGTTATATATTTATTTGGAGTGAATCTCTCAAAACCGAACTATGAAGCAAAATTATCATAAGCTTGTACGTCAATAAAATTTCCACCAAATTGCTAACACTAACACAAATCAAGAGGACTTCGAACGGGTAGGCAAGGGTTAAAGGTAGGGTATTTTGTTGGGAAAAATTGGCTAAAAAGAAAAATAAGAAATAAACCGGATAAACCATAAACAAATAAACTCTAACTCTTTGGTCTTCTCGACCCACACCCTTTATTTTTTTTTTCTCTCTCACTTTTTCATATATTTTTCTTTTTTCTTTCAGTTTTTTTTTTTTTTTTTTTTTTTTTTTTTTTTTGTCAGCTACTCTTTATGCTGATTTTTTTTTTACATTACATAAATTTACACAATCCGGTAATCAATATAAAATAAAATGGGTGACAAACGAAAGGTTTAGGCTCAAAGTGGTTTCTAAAGGTAAAAATGGGGTAACTGGTCAAATAACAAAAACAAATGAAAAGGCTAAAAAAAAATGGGTAATCCTAATGCCTCTATCATATCTGTGTCAAGTCCAAGCCTGTGGTCTCAAAATGCATCAAAACGCACAAGTTCTAAAATAATGCAACAAAGTCGGTATATCACACATGAAACGAAATAGTGAATATTTATATATAATATTTAAAGGTTCAAAACTCACTGTCATATGGAAATAAGGGTTACCGATACTAACAAGTGCAAAACCAGTTAACCATCCAGCTTGATCCACTATCCCAGGCACCCCAAACATTTTATTTCATAAAAACAACTCAGTCAAGCCTACTATCCCGCAACTTAAAGAAACATATGCTAAGACCCGTAAACCCGACAATCGACCCCGCTTTTAACCGACGTATTACATTGAAAAGGCTCGTTTACTACGCGCAAAAAGGATCGGGACTAACACCAAACCAAACTTTTTTTTCCTTATTAATTTTTTTTTGTTTTTATCTTTTTTTTTTGACTCAACCTACAACTAAGCGAAATAAAAACGAAGTTTCCCATCCCCACACTTAGAAAGGCACAGTGTCCTCAATGTGCTCCAGGATACAACGCAGACTAAAAATAAAAATACAAAAATAACGAAGAAACAAAAAAAATATATATATAACAACAAAATAATAAATGGAACGAACTCCCCTGGAATATGTGGCGATAGATCGCAGAAAGTGTCCCGTCCGTCCATCATCTACAGCCGTATAGCATTTCCTTCGCGGCCATAGTCGAAATCCTGCAAAAATAGACTAAAAAGAAAATAAAAGTAAAATGACTCAATGACAAGTGAGACGCCTGTTTACAAAAAATAATTTTAAGATCGACCCCACCCGAATGGAGATTGAGTACGGGCGGGGGAGATCCAACAGCGAAAAGGGCCAACGCAATCCCACACGACTCAATAAACTAGAAATTAAATATATATAAAAAAATAAAGAAGAATGAAAATAAAATAAAATAAAATAAAAACATACCTGGCAGATGATGATACAAAACTCTACACTTGGGTTTCGGTGGTGGCGGGATGGAGTTTGTCGGACATGGTGAAGCAGAAAGGTGGTATATGGTGCAAGAAATAGAACGAACAGGTTGTGAGGGTGAGGGGAAGAGGTAGGATCGTGTAGAAGGGATGAAGGTATAGGCTGTGGTATAGGCTGTGAGGAGATAAGAAAAAGCAATGAGTATGAATAAGAGGGAAGCAGGCGAGGAAGAAGGTGGCCACCAAGGAATGGCGGCCGCCGTAGGGTTAGGAGGAGGTGAAGGTGCCTGGTACTCGTGATACCATGAAACAAATGGATCCTTGATCCTTTCCCTCTTGGGGTCTCCATTATATAATAAATGACAATCCCTATTTTTGGGATGATTTACAAGATGATAAGGAAGGAGTTTAAATACATTTAAATTACAAATCATACTATAAATATTATCTATTATCTATTAACGTTATGCTACCCTCAAGAAAGTAATCAGGTTCGGGGTAGCTAATTCAAGCGATATAATAAACATATGTTTAACCTCTTTGCTTCTATAGAAGGGAGAGGTTAAAGTTAGTTGGAAGGAAGAGTGATTTCCTAAATGGTAAGGTGGGTTGGACATAAAGGATCTGGGTACATGTAATACAACTTTGATGACCATATTTGGAATATTGTAACTAACAAGGACTCTGTATGGGTCCATACATACAAACAGGTAGAATCTTTTGGGGTTATTATATGAAGAATGATACTTTAAATGTAACAATAGATTTAAATTTTAGATCTCATGTAAACAAGTCTAATTGTTGTGTGATACAGAGGCTAGTAATTGAGGCGTTGTGTACTATATTAAACAAGAAAGGAATTTAGAACCTAAGATGATAAGCACTGATATTTTGAGGAAGTATATATGCCACAAATTTAAGGTCTTTATATGGTTGTCTGTTCAAGTTTAATCAAAATCTACCCATTAATTGCAGGGGTGTGTTGAATGTTGCTAAGTTTTCTTTAAGCGCTTCTTTTTTTCATGGACAATGCGACAGGCTGGTTTGGGTGCAGTGGCGAAGCTTGAGAATTTGATCCGGGGGGTCGGAAGTCAGCGGTCACGGGACAGGACCTAATTTTTTTTTTCCTGTAGCTATTGTTCGGGTGATATGTTCGTGTCGGTGATTCGATTCGGGTCGGGTCGGGTCGAGTCGAGTCAAACATTAAATACAATAAATATAAAAGTTTTAAGCATTTTTTAACAAACAATTGAACAAAGACACTAAAACATTAAAAATAAGACAAAGGGTTGGTACCTGGATGAAGAATTATAGTTCACCCTGTCGACCTTTAAGATTTTTGAATTCTTCAATTATGGATTGGGGTGCAAACGAGCCGAGCTAAGCCCGAGCTCGATCAGGCTCGAGCTCAAAACACTTATGAGAGCTCGAGCTCGGCTCATTTACTATCTATTAGTTAATATTTTAAATAAAAGTAATATAAATAATTGGTTCGAAGCTCGATAAATGAAGTTCGGCTCGGGCTCGTTTAGTAAACAATCTTAAATGAGTGGGTAAATATTATCAAATATTAATAAACCTAATATTACACTAAGGTTTGACGAGCCTGGCGAACTTCACATGCTAGGCTGAGCTCGGGCTCGATTAGTAAACGAGCTTTGCTTTAAACTCAAGCTCGGGCTCGATAAGGCTCGGCTCGTTTCGACCTTTTTACCCAGCCAAGCTCGAGTAGCTAAGGGATAACAACTCAATCGCTTGCTCATTGAATCTACTATCCCGCTTTTGTAGTTATTGTGCTTAGTACTTTAGGATTTGAGCTTTACATTTACTTTGTTTTGGGTAAAAGTTTTGGTTTATATAACTATTATTTTTTAACGGGGGGTCGAAACCGTATATACAAAAAAAATTCCATACGAAAACTATATACTCAAAACTTCTGAGCGAAAATTCGGAGGGGTCGACCGCCCCTCCCCGCCCCTGTTTGGGTGTGCAATAAGTTGGGTGACAACCTTGCATGTTGGTTGGTTAGACTCTGGATGGTTTTGTGTTTGGTTAATATATGCACTGTTATAAATTTTAAATACGCTCAGTAGATTTGCATTGTCGCTCGAGCTATAAGGTTGTTTTTTACAGCATTAATTTTCTGATTATTCCTGTTTATATTTTGATATTTTGCTCATTAATCATTCCCCTTGTGACGTAAGTATTATGTTTGAGCTCCAGAAAGTTACGTTTACTGTAATATTTTTTTTGTGCATGCACATTTTAGTTGGTTCTAAACTATAAATTTTGGTACATTGTTACTGATCTAGTACAATTTGATGTTGTTTAGTATTTACTATTTATGTTGTTTGATTTCGTTCTTTTTGCTGTGATAAATAGGGTGTTTGGTTGCTGTTCCTCTTTTTCCTGGTTCTTCTGAGCTTGCCGCTGCTCTCATTTCTTTTGACAGCTTGTGTCTTTGCATATGGGTCATAACGCACTCATATGTATATTACTCATGCACCTTGTTTGTATTATATGGCACTATTGCTTCTGTCTTGTTTTTCTTGCCTCTAGGTCTGTTTGACTGCTAGTTGCATGGTAAGTGCTGATGATAGTCTCTATGAAAAGTAATATTGTTGTTTTTATTTAATTTTTATCTTCTGAATTAATGTTTTCATCTTATGGATATTCTGACATGTGAACCGGCTTCTAGGGGTGTTCAACGAATCGAATAACGAATTTTCGAATTATTCGAATTTTTAATATTTTTACCTGAATTCGTATTCGATTCGTATTTGTTTAAAAATCAATTTATTCGATTCGTATTCGATTCGAATAAGAAACTCGAATTCGAATCGAATTCGAATAAATTCGATTTAGTTCAAATTCACCTTAAATAACAAATTGTTTTACTTTTAGTTTTAAAACTAATACAAACTCATTATTTTTAACATATAAAATACAAATCTACAAATTGATAAACAACAATATGTCAAATACGAGAATAGTAAAAATAGTAGAGAGTATAGTTTTATAGAGTTTTGTGATATATAAGGTAAATATATAAAACATGGTTATGCTAAAAGTTATAGACACTATGGGTTCTTAGAGTTTGACCAAAATTTAGAAGTTTTTTTTTTCAATGTGTATACTTGTGTATATAATAATGTGTATATGTGTGTATATATTTAAAAAAATATACATGTACAATTTTTATTCGAATTTCGAATCGAATCGAATTTAAAATCATAAATTCGTATTCGATTCGTATTCGATTTACTGGACTCGAATTCGAATCGAATCGAATTCGAATTCTTAATAATTGAATCGAATTCTTGGTAATCGAATCGAACTAAATCGAATTTCGAATTTTTCGAATTCGAACCGAATTCTGAACACCCCTACCAGCTTCTGAATTGAGCAACTAGTTTATGTTGTACTCGTACATTTCCCAAAAGCTGGCTTACTTTTAACACATATTATGGTTTGTTGACTGCTTTTGTGATTATCAGTGTGTTGGTTTTAAAAAGACCCGTGCTCTTAGGTCCCAAAAGTGGCGCACGGCTAGAATTCATGTAAGCGAGGCACTTAAATTTAAATATATATATATATATATATATATATATATATATATATACTAAATAAATAATTGTACATGACATTTCTACTTGTTAATCATTAACACAAAAACTTATTTTAACCCAATGCAGTAAAACATAAAAACATGCTTTAATTAGAACACACTTTAAACATTCATAAAAACATAAATGATTGTCTCTGTCAAATATCGATTAATCATCATAACCAAACACGGTTCACCTTCCTCAACATTGGTAAATCCAATATCTTTCCCAAGTTCACCACCGTATGTTGCATGTTTTACCTCTTTTTTTTTTGATGGACTGGCTGCGTCATCACTTCCTCTGCATTCAATGATCTAGTTGCATGAATATGGCTATGTTCCCTCAAGGCCTCAAAGCTCTAGGTACTTCATCCCAGGTCAATTTCATCACCGAGAAACATCAAATCATCAACTTCCTCATCTTTTCGATTGATGTAACACATTCTGTTTTTATTTTTGTTCAAATATATAAAAATCTAAATATACAATTCCAACACGTTTAGTTTTATCTACATTTTGATATAAAGTTTATTTAAAGCCGAACCATCGCAACACGCGGACATAACCCACTCGTTTTAGTAATGTTTTACAAAAGTTTCATCCTGAAAGTATCTATTAATAATACTCCAAGGACCTAATCCGTAATTTACTCTCAAACACCCTCCCACACACGAATATAAATATGAGGCCACAAATTAGGGTTCCAAAAGTATACAATTTCCACTCGGACAAGATGAGGTCATATTAGAGGAGATGGTTATTAGGGGTTGTTGCCCTCCTCTTCCGATTTTGACTTTATTATTATGAAGTCAGAATTAGTGGCCAATGATTCTGTTAACAATTTCAACAACCCCTTTATTATATATGTGTTGTACGGATGGGTACTTGTACTACTTACTTAACAATAACTCAATCCCAAACACCCTCTTAATAATCTTAACTGGCTGTGATGATGATGATGATGATGAAGAAGAAGAAGATGAATAATAATATTACTCTGTTGGAGTGGATGGGAGCAAAGATTGGGCTTATCTGCATTTTGGCAGGGCAATCAATCCGGATGCTTATGTATTCTCTTACATTGCAATCGATTGTTTTGCAGCCCTCGCAGATTTTTCCTACCTTGTTCCTATCTCATATTATTATTATTATTATTATTATTATTATTATTGTTGTTGTTGTTGTTGCTGCTGCTGCTGCTGCTGTTGCTGTTGCTAATTAGCTAGAGGTGTACAAAAACCGGTTTTTGGGTTCCGAAACCGGTATGGTTTAAGAATATAGACCATTTAAACCGGTTTGGATCCTTATAGAGGCTGTGATGATGAAGTTGTATCTGTCCGAGTGGATGGGAACAAAGTTTGAGATAATCCGCATCTTGGCAGGGCAATCTATCCGGATGGTTATGTGAAATATTCTTTCATCACATTGCAACCGATCGATTTGCAGCCATGGAGGATTTATCCGTCTTTGTTCCCTTGTTTACAGATCTCTGAGCCTCATATATAATTATGCATTTATCTTTCAAACTTTGAAACTTGTAATTGCTGATTTTGTATTGTTGTGTGTGACTGGTGTATCGTGTGAAAGCCTGAGATACACGAGTAATCTTCAACATTCGAGATTGTATGATCTATGTGACATTGAAGGTTACTCGTGTATCGCATTGTCTTTATGCAACATGGAACGTTGAATATTACTCATGTATAGATTCATTCATCTCGTTCCAGGGAAGGCAGGTAAGAGATTATACAGAATTTATCCAGTAGAGAAGTGAACTTGCAGCGGTGCTAGTCAATCATGTAGATTGAATTTGATATGCTACCCTCTAAAAAGTTATTCGGTTTGGGCTGGTCGGCCAACACAAGCGGTAAAATAAACATCTGTTTAATCGGTTTCTTATGTTTGGATTGTACTAAAGTAAACAATTGTATTTGTTAATTCGATTGACATTGCACAGTTTATATGTTTTTAACCCATTAACCTTGACAATACATTTCACATATTTACAATTTTTATTTCTCATTTATAATGTAAATGGTACATGCGGGTCAATATCCGGCTATTTGGTTTTTTTTCTCTGTTCTAATCTGAACAAAAGAGTGTCCTTTTTTGGGAATGTTCTCGTAGATGTTCATGATGGCATCAAAGAAATTATGTCATTCGATGAAGGTATTCATCCTGTTCGAGTGATATTTTAAAGGACGGTACTAGTCTGATTGATAACATTAAGAGGAGAATCATGGATGTGACAAGCAAATCTTTATCATTTGCTGGTTGCTTTTAATTGATTTCCTCCGTTTTATTTTCCATACAAGTCTACAGGGCTTTTGTGTTTATCTTTTGCTGTTATTTTTTTACAAATTTGAGTCCTTAGCCCTCATTATAGTTTCATTCTTGATGCTGTGGTCAATAGGTTCACGGTTACGATTATGTTGGCCATTTGATTATATTCTTTATGTTGCTTGTTATGTTGATTTGCTGTGAGCATGGTGTCTGGTTGCTGATCCACCGGTTTTCGGGTTCCTCTAAGTTTTTGAGCTACTTTCCTTTCTGTTAACAAGTTTTACGCTGGTGATGGACCCGTTGTATTCGCTGTTGCTCTGCATTATTTTGTGTAGCATAATGTAATTCTTATGCACTGATGTGTATTATGGTCTCTGAACTCTCTCAGGGTTCATATGGTTTGATTATCCGTTGTTGGGTCATAATGCTGCTAATTTGTTTATTATTCATGAACTTTGTTAGTATTTTGTGGAACCATAGCTGCTATCCTGCTATTCTTATTGCGTCCAGGTCTGCTTGTTGCACAGTGACTCCTGATGACCCTCCTTGAAGCTGATACTTATGGGGCCGCTATTCGTTATATCTTCTAAGTTTATGCTTTCTAACGAAAGTCCTGACCCGCCAACCGGCTGCTGAATTCGTCAAACGGGTTTATGTCGTTCTTGTTCATTTTCCAGAATCAGGTCGGGTACTTTGATAATTATTGGTGCTGATATAGCTTGCTAGTTTGTATATTAAAGTTTTATATATTTATGTTTACTTGTAACTAGATGGGATAGGCAAAACTACCGCCCTTTGTTCACATATGAAATTACGATCATGCCATGCGTTCATATACTATTCCACCGTCAGTTATGAATTAATATATATAGACAATGTGCCTTGCACGGCTATTGTTTACAATTTTTTGTTTCTAGTGTTACATAAACCTTCTTCATAAAGATCTTGATATGGCAATACAAGTTTAACATCGCTAAATATGCCCAAGTTGTCTGGGTGAATAAAAAAAACCAATAGGTTATGATGGCTATAATCTTGACTTGTATCATTCGAGGCTGAAAGTTGTACATGGTTGTATCACTATTAATGATGTCAAGTTTGACGTGTTTACTTATTAGTGAGTCAATTTCGATAAAAGATTGTCAAATTGGTTGAAGGTCGCTTTAAGTGTATAAGGGGGGTTATGGCCACCATAGCGCCGGGGAACACCGCCCCCGGGCGCTATGGCAGCGTTTTGAGGTGGGGGGTCAGGGAGGTGGCGGGCGTTGTGCACTTTGGAAGATGTGATATTCCCATTTGACCGTTGAACGGTCATAAGCCATTTTATAGAATAAAAAAAAAATTGCGGATCTTGCATATATACATACATCAACTTTCATCCGCAACCAACACCAAATTTCATTCACAGAAAGCAAAGACTACCACACAAAATTTCTACTTTCTACACACACAAGCAAACACAAGATGAATCCTTTCGGTAGAGGTGGTTTCGGGTTCGGTTCTCAAACTACTGGCGAGAACACCCAACCCATAGTTCTGGGTTCGGTTTCAAACCTAGCAGGTTTTATGAACCTGTTAAACCAACCCATGGATTGGGACCCGAACATGTATAACTTTAACATGGGAGGGGGTTTCGGGTCATCCATGGGAGGTGGGTTTAACTCATCACAAGTGTTTGGGTCATCTCAAATGTTTGGGTCCTCAAATGCTTGGCAAGACCCACTGTCGGTTCCGGAGACACAGGAGCCGGTGCCGGAGCAAGAGCCCGTGGGACCAGCCGAGCGAGGAAGACGGTCTCACAAAAAAAATATACGCAAAATTAGGGGCGGCAATTATTGACACGACCCGAAAATCAACCCGAACCCGACACGGAAAAAAACAGGTTTGGGTCAAGTAACACGACCCGTTTAAAAAAACGGGTCGGGTGCGGGTCGACCCATATTAAAAATGGGTCGGGTTTGGGTTAACATATATATAAAATGGGTTGACCCGTTAACCTGTTTAAGTATTTAGAAAAAAAAATCTATTATATTTTTATGTTTATTTTTTCATTTCTGTTTACATGGTTAGCTATAATTGTGTTATTTTTGACACACTATATTATTTATTTGTCACACTTATATACTAACCATTAAACATTTTATTGATAACTTGATTACAACCCAACAACCCGCTTATAACTTATGAACATGTATGACTCATTTAAAAATATGGGTTAAACGGGTCGTTTTCGGGTTGACCCGGATTTTATGTGGGTCGGGTTAGGGTTAAAATATTTGACACGAATAATAATATGGGTCGGGTTCGGGTTGCACATTTCAACCCATCAACCCACCAACCCATCAACCCGACACGATTGACACCCCTACGCAAAATCGCACCAAAAAACTGTACAACCATGGGATGACGACGAGTTGTTCGCGTTAGCCCGAGCGTGGGTTGACATTTCGGAGGATCTTATTGTTGGTAGGATATATATTTTCTGTTATGTTATATTTTTTCACATATATTTTTTTAAACGGGAACTTATATATTTTTTTGCTTTGTTTTTTTTAGCGAACTGCCAATCCAAAGGAGATTTTTGGAAAAGAGTTCGAACAATATTTTTTGAGCTAGTTGATAAGGGAGAAAACTACCGGCCCGAGGATTCCATATCGGGCAAGTGGACCGACATGAGCAGCAAATGCAACAACTTTCAGGCCGTTTATCAACGCACCCGGTTCGGTTGGAATCTGGCCAAAGTGACGAAAATATTTTGGAGGCGGCTTTGGCAGAATACAAACAACAACATGGGAATTTTCAGTACTTGAGGGTTTGGCAGCTGCTGAAAGACTGCTCCAAATGGTCCAACGTCCGCCTAACGGTTGGAACTTCTTCATCCCGGGTCAAAAATACGAGGCCTTCAAAGAAGTCGAAGAACTCTGAGTCGGTTGATCCCGAAACGCCTACGTCTGACGCGCGTTTCCTTGACCTAAACGCCAAAGAAAATGCGTACTTTGCAGGGGAGGAAGGGCGGATGAGTTACCTCGTCCGCCCGGTCGAAAGGCTGCTCGAGTCGCCCGGGCGGAGTCTTCGTCAGGGGCGAACGAGTTAATCCCGGAGTTTTCTAAAATGAACCAACGCCTCCAAGACATGCGCGACATCGGGGCTCAACGTATCCAAGAAAACCGAGAGGTGGTCGAGCTTATGCGGGATCGACAGTTTGAACGCGACTTTGACTTTTACACAAAGTCGCACGACCACCTATCCGGCAAAGCATTGGAAATGTGTTTGCAACGCAAGGCCCGAATCGAGAAAAAATATAATCTATGAGTATTTGTATTTTTTTTAGTATTTGTATTTTTTTTTAATATTTTGTAATTTTTTTTAGTATTTTGTAATTTTTTTTAGTATTTGTAATTTTTTTATTTAATGAAATATTATTAGCTATTTAATATTATTATTTATATAAGAAAAAAAATAATTAACCAATGATTACCCAATCATTTATAAAGCCCCATAACGCCCCTTCCCACTACACATATTTTTCCATAATGTCTCTTTCTATTACCTTATAATATTTTAATCCCCATAACACCCATCCACTATCGAATGCGGCTCTACAAAAGCTCCAGACCCTGATGGGTTTAATTTTCGGTTTATTAAACATTTTTGGGAGTTGTTTGAAGAAGACTTTTTTCGGATCATGACGGAATTCTATGAGACGGGCATTATTAATAAGGGGTGTGGTTCGGCGTTTATTACTTTGATCCCAAAGGTTAAATCGCCAATGGGACTCAAAGATTATAGACCCATTACGCTGATTGGGGTGATTAGTAAGGTTATTTCCAAAATCCTTGCTAACCGCCTTAAGAAGGTGTTGGGTAAATTAATTTCGGAGACTCAGTCGGCCTTCTTATCGGATCGTTTTATTCTGGATGGGCCTCTTGTGGTAAATGAAGTGTTGGAATGGCTTAAAAGAAGAAAGAAAAAAGCATTCTTGTTGAAAATTGATTTTGAAAAAGCATATGATAATGTTAATTGGTGCTTTTTATTGTCAATTATGTCTCAAATGGGATTTCCTCCGGTATGCTGTAAATGGATCAAGGGTATTCTGGAATCGGCTTATGCATCAGTGCTCGTAAATGGTTCTCCTACTTTTCAATTCACGAGTGGAAAAGGCCTTCGCCAAGGTGACCCAATCTCCCCGTTTCTTTTTCTTATTGTTATGGAATGCCTATCTTGTTTGCTAGTTAAAGCGAATAATTTGGGAATTATCAAAGGGATTAATTTTTCGTGTGGCAATACAAATATTAATCATCTTTTCTTTGCGGATGACGCGTTAATAATGGGGGAGTGGTCTAGAGATAACATTCAAAATATGGCTCGTGTTCTTAGAATCTTTTATTTATGTTCGGGCCTTTGTATAAACATTCCCAAATCCAATCTTTTTGGGGTTGGTATAGAAGATGGTGAGGTTGATAGTGTAATGGAAATCTTGAGGTGTAGGCGTGGGGATTTTCCGTTTGTGTATTTGGGAGTTAAAGTAGGAGCTAAGATGACACGTATAAAAAATTGGAAGGTGGTCGTAGATGTGCTCAACAACCGGCTTGCTAGTTGGAAGGCGAAGCACCTATCTATTGGTGGTCGTTTAATTCTAGTAAAAGCGGTGCTTGAGAATCTTCCCATTTATTACCTTTCTCTTTATAAAGCGCCTAAGGCGGTTTTAGAGAGTATGGAAGCGATTATGAGGAAATTCTTATGGGCGGGTTTTAGTACGGAAAAGAAAATTAATTGGGTGGCTTGGGACATCGTTACTAAACCGAAGAAATTGGGAGGTTTAGGGGTGTCTAAGTTGGAAGATGTTAATGATGCACTTCTCCTTAAATGGGCGTGGCGATTTAAAGTAGGGGTTAATTGTTTGTGGAAAAAAGTGATTTTTGGTTGTCATGGGATGAGTAGATCTTGGTCTTTTCTTCCGTGTTCAGCTTCCGCTAGCGGGTGTTGGAAACAAATCGTTAAAATTGGCGAAAATACAATATGGAATGGTCGAACCCTTGGTAGCTTTTTCAGCAGATCCATAGGGGACGGCTCTACCATTAGTTTTTGGATGGATGCTTGGATTAGAGAAGAACCTCTCCGCTTGACATAACCTCACCTATTTAGATTGGAGAAGAAAAAATGGGCTACAGTTTCGGATAGGGTCACGGTTGAAATTAACGTCAAACACTTAGAGTGGGGTTGGAGATCGAGTCCGACATCCAGCGAGGAGATTTCTGAGCTATTCAATCTCATGTTAGACATCTATGAGGTCGAATGGAAGGGTGGGAATGACACTTGGATTTGGAATGCCGACTCTTCAAAAAATTTCTCTGTAAAAAAGGTCCGTCTTTTGTTAGCTGCTGAGCCGCGTAGTCCTACACGGGTGAATATGAAATGGAAAGGTTGGGTCCCTCTGAAATGTAAGATATTGGTTTGGAGAGCCGCGTTAAATCGTCTTCCGTCTAAAGTCAATCTGGTTCATCGTGGTGTTAATATTCCTAGTCAGCATTGTGACCTCTGCGAGGTGGACACCGAGTCGGTATTACATTTGTTTACGGGTTGTTGGTTTGCCATGGAGGTTTGGAGTCGAGTGGATGCTTGGTGCAGGTTAAGCCCCTCTATTATCTTTGATATTGCTGATGTTTTGTTAATTCCTAGACGGCAACTGATCTCAAAAGCTGCAAAGTATATTTTGAGAGGCATAGTCTTCACCACTATGTGGACTATTTGGATGGAACGCAACGACCGGATCTTTCAAGGAAAACGTCGCAGGGCCCAGAAGTTTTTGAAAGCATAAAAGTTACGTCTTATTTTTGGTTTAAAAATAGATCTAGATTGAATGTTTTAGATTGGAAGGATTGGTGTAAATACCCGCTTGTGGTGATGTAACGTTTGTTTGCCCGGAGGTCCTTATTTTGAGGACCGTTCGTGGCTTTTTTTGAATGAAGTTAACCTTTAAAAAAATGCCCTTAGACACTATTTCTTTATAAACTAGGTTACAGACCACATGTGTTTGTTGTGGCCATCAAATTGCATGCCAAAGAAGCACAGTTTACAAGAATCAATGACCTGATCAATTGCACCTATATTATCTCACTTTTCACAAAGTCAACTATATGTTGACTATTATAGCCCAACAGTATACTACCGCAATCATTCGTATCCAATATAACTTGCAACTAAATAATACCCTAAACAATTATATTTCTTGAATCTTCAATTATAAGATTGATGGCTGAGATTTATGTTCAATCAATCAACTTAATTGATTTGTATGATTAACCACTTTAATGGATAGAATAATAGGCAATTAATGTTGACTTAATTTGATTTGCGGTGTTGATACGCCCCCGCAAGATGCAGGATCCATTGAAGACTCCAATCTTGAACTGAAAATTCAGGAAAGGTGCTCGGGAAAGCGGCTTGGTAAGAACATCCGCAAGTTGGTCCTTTTAGCTGACATGAAAAGCTTTAAGTTGACCAGAGTTAACTTGTTCCCGTACAAAATGATAGTCGAGGGCAATGTGTTTCATGCGCGAGTGGTAAATAGGATTGGCACATACATAGGTAGCCCCGGTATTATCACAGTAAAGTGATGGAGTGCTCACAGGTGGTAAACCAAGTTCACTGAGTAAGTTTTTGACCCATGAAAGTTCAGTTGCGGCATTGGCAAGGGCTTTGTACTCAGCTTCTGTTGATGATCGAGAGACCGTTTTTTGTTTCGTAGATTTCCTAGAGATAATGTTGGACCCAAGGTATAAGATATATGTTGTAGTGAACCACCCCCCATCATGAATACCGACCCAGTCTGAGTCCGAAAAAGCCTGCAAGTTAAGGTTAGTATTGTGCTTCAAGAACAACCCATGATGGACCGTTCCTTTCAAGTAGCGGAGTACCCATTTGAGAGCTTGCCAGTGTGATTGTTTAGGAGAGTGCATGAACTGAGATAGTTTATTTACTAGAAAGGATATGTCGGGACGAGTGAAGGCGAGGTACTACAAGGTACCCACCGGTTGGCGGTAGGGAGTAGGATCTACTGGGGGAGTGGAGTCAACGGAAGAAAGAGGGTCGGAGGTACTTAAAGGGGTGAGAACCTCTTTGGCACCATCCATTTTGAAGGTGGTTAGAATATCTTAAATATGGCGATGTTGTGAAAGAAAGGGACCATGGGGCGTAGGAATAACTTAAATTCCTAGAAAATGGTGTAGGGGGCATAAGTCTTTGATAGAAAATTATTTACCTAGGGCTCGGACAAAGGAATCCATAAATGGGTTGTTATTGCCGGTGAGGACAATGTCATCAACGTAGACGAGTAGGTAGCATGTGATACCATTGGAGTTATAGACAAAGAGAGAGGTATCGGATAGACATTTTTTGAAGCCAAGGCTGAGGAGAAAGGTGGTGAGCTCAATGTACCAAGCACGCGGTGCTTGTTTAAGGCCATAGAGAGATTTTTTGAGTTTGCAAATGTGATTGGGGAACTCAGAATTTGTGAAACCAGGAGGTTGAATCATAAAAACATATTCATGAAGAGTCCCATAAAGGAAGGCGTTGTTTACATCAAGTTGACGTAAGGACCATCCTTTTGAGAGATCAATGGAGAGGACGGTGCGAATAGTGACAAGTTTAGTAACGGGACTAAAAGTGTCATGGTAGTCTTTCCCATATTGATGGTGAAAGCCTTTGGCAACGAGACGGGCTTTGTATTTGTCAATAGTGTCGTCCGCTTTACGTTTAATATGGAACACCCATTTACAACTGATGGGATGTTGGGTGGTGCAAGGAACAAGTTCCCATGTGTGGTTTTGGATGAATGCATTGTACTTAAGGTCCATAGCATGACGCCACGTCGGATCTTTCAGAGCTTTGGTATGGGTTGAGGGTTCAAGGGAAGGTGGTAGAGGATGAAGAGTTGTAGAGTTAATAAAGTTCGGGTTGTAGTAGTTTGAGTTGGGTTTGGGTTGCCGGCGAGAGGGTTGCGAGGGATTGTTGGGAGGTGGATCATTGGATTGGGTAATTGGGTTGGTGTATGAGGTTGGAAGGGTAGTGGAAGAAGGCTGGGTTGGGCCGTGGGAAGGGTGGAGGTCGGCGGGTTCAATGAGGTTTGGGCCGAGGGAGGGAGAAGAAATAGGAGAGGTGGCAGAATGGTCCTCGGTTGCTGTTGGGCCAGAGGAGACTGTTGGGCTCGAGTCAGGAGCAGGTAAGGGTGTTGGGCCAAGCATGGTATAAGTGGGTGTTGAGGAAGGAGTTGGGATGGGCTGTGGTGATGAGATTGCAGTTTCGGTGAGAGATTGAGTCGATGGTGAGATGGCTAGGAAAGTGTCAAAGGAGATGTTTAGGGGTGAGGGATTAATGGCTTGGGATGGGAAGATGTGGGGATGAATTGAACATGTCGAGAGTGGTAGAGTTTGTTGTTTAATGGGTCATATCATTTAAATGCGGATTTGGAGGATGAGTATCCAAGGAAGATACATGCCATTGATCGTGAGGATAATTTGGAAGTGGCATATGGTCGTAACCAAAGGTAGCAAAGACATCCAAACGGTTTGTGTTCGGAATATTTTGGAGTAGATTTGAACAACATATTATAGGGAGATTTGTTGTTGAGATTGGGTGTAGGCAACCGGTTGATGAGATGGTTGGCGGTTTGAAAGGCGTAGGACCAAAAATGTTGTGGTAGGTGAGAATGATGGAGTAATGCAAGACCGGTTTCAACGACGTGTCGATGACGTCGTTCGGCAACACCATTTTGTTCCGGTGTGTGCGGTGGTGTTTGGTAATGTGAGATGCCTTGAGAGGCAAGTTATGATGAAAGACCGATATATTCACCGCCATTGTCAGTGAATAACGCAATTATGTTGGTTTTAAAAAAAAATTCAACAAGGGATTTGAATTGTGGAAAAAGGGTTTTGACATCGGATTTTCGTTTAAGTGGGTATTGTAACACCCCAACCGATGGCGGAAACATCGGGATGTCACGTATTGATGATTGTTCAGTAGCTCATGGTGAATAATAAATTTCATTAAATGATTTAAATAAATTACATACAATTGTTCTACAAGAATTTGTACATCAAAATGAATAATACTATGTACACATCTTCAAGCATTAACTCAAATCTTCAAGCAAGTAGAACCTGAAACATGTTAAGTTTGAAAATATTTTGGGTCAACAAAAGTTGGTGAGAATTACATAGGTTTTTGAATATGATAGATAATAATAGTTTGTACAACAATCACAGTTGTATAATGATAGAGTATGAGTCCGACATATAACAATGTGTCTTTGTACAATCAAACCTTTGTGTCGACTGAGACCTAACTCGCAAGTTAGTTAAATGTTGTTACTGTTTTCGATCATCCCTGAATTTATGCGGGGGGGGGGGGGGGGGGGGTGGGTGGGTTTGTCAGACCTATAGCGCTATAATCTAAACAGGCGGCTTGATCAATGTTAATGATTGTACTGTGTCTTTTTGTTACAGTCAATGATAGAATGAGTAAATGATAGTGTAATTGAATTACAAGTTTCAACAATGTAAGAATGAGTAAATGATAGTATATAAAATGTTTAAACATGTTTCACCCCAAAATGTAAAACAGAAAAAAGGGGCTATGTAAACTCACCTTAGCAAAATGTTAAGTCTCGTGAAATAGAATAAGTGTAGCCCAACGTTGCCAAGTATTACCCTATATTTAAGGCAATATATAAGTCTAAGTCTTTCTAGTCTACAAGTAATTTCTAGGGTTCCGAATTTGGGGATAGGTATTCGTTTGATTAATAATTAAATTGTTTAATAAATAAAAGAAATTCGATAAATAAATAAACAAAAGTCTTTTTGTGGACTTTAGACTAAAGATGGTCACATTATAAGGTTTTAAGTATAAAAATAATTTTTATAAAATTATTTTCTTAAAAATAGAATATTTAGTCTATTTATTTCCATTTTGCCAAAATATAACTTTAATATCTAAAAATATTAAATTAAAGAATTTTTAAATTAAAATTTGTACTTCTGTTCTAAATGGACAGAAATAATTTATATAAAATTTTGGTGCAAAAATATTGAAAAATGAATTTATTATGATTTATTTATGATTAAAAATAACAAAAATTGATTAAAAATATTAAATAAATGATTTTTCGAAAATAAAAATCATTTCAGAAATTTTTAGTGTTTTATAAACTCAGAATAATTTTTGTGGAAATTTATATAATTGTTTTGATATTTTTATAGAATTTTATAATTATGATGGAATAAACTTGAAATATTTATTATATATAATAAATAAATAATTTTTGGAAAACTAAAAATTGTATGTTAAACTTTTCTATTAGAACATCATAAAATAATTTTTGTAGAATTTATAAAGTAGAATTAGTATTTAAAAACCATTTTTAAAGTTAATAACAAAAAGATAAAAGAAAAGTGGCTTTAAAAAAATTAGTTGTTGTTGGTGGGGATCGAACTCGGGTCTGGGCCGGTCCAATCATCTTAAACACGAGACTGATACCAATTGATCTGTGGATCAGTTGGTGATATTTTTCCATTCGTTTTAAATATATAACTGTGTCTGCATGTTTTATCCCCAATTCATAAGAACATGAACCCTAGTTTATCAAATTCAAATTTTATCGAACAATAACCCGATTATTCATGGGGTTATTGTTGATATAGGGCCGATTAACACATAATAACAAGGAATTGAGATATACCAACTCGATCTAGGTGGAACGTGGCCAAGAATATATCGAACAAAAGCTTCAGAATTCGAACGATTCGTTGTTTTTGCGTGGAAATTGAGAGTGGGGGTTTTGTATTCGGTATATTTAGAGTCTAACAAAGGCTTCAATTTATAGATTAATACTCGTATTGGCCAAATTAGAAAGTTGACTTGGGTTGATAATTAAACGCGTGATTATCCTTAAAAATGAATGTTTTGATTACATTCCTAGCGCAAATGGTTGGTCAAAATCACGAGATTAGCTGTTTCTATAATATGGTTCAATCAATTAATCAAGAAAGGAAAGAAAAAAAATTCTTTTTTTTTTTGTTCGCAGAATAGTTGCAGCGAGAAGAAGGAAGGATTCATTTTATTTTTTTGTGGGCTTTTATATAATTAGTATTGGGATTAAATCAGAAGTGAGGTGTAGCCTAGATGGTTGGTGCGCGTGCTTTGTGCTGACCCGGCTCCGGTTCGAGTCCTGACAGCAACATTCTTATTTTTTTATTTATTTATTTATTTATTTTTTAACAGGTAGAGGGGGAATTGGGCTGGGTGGATTGGGCTTCTGGTTGGGCTCAGGGTGTTGGACTAGATCAGAGTTGGGCTAAGGGTGTTGGACTAGAGGTGTTTGTTATATTATTGTTATTATTATTATTATTATTATTATTGTTATTATTATTATTATTAAAAAAAAAATTTGCGATGTTACAGGTATAACCAAATATATTTAGAACAATAGTCAACAAAAATGATGTAGTATTTAAAGCCATCAATGTTTTGACGGGTCCCCAAACGTCTGAATATATAAGTTGTAGAGGTTGATTTGCAACAAAAGTATTTTGGCCAAAGGGTTGTTTGTGGCTTTTATTTAACGAACATGAAGTACAATGAAAAGACTCATGGGTCACCTTATTACAACGAAGTCCTAATCTAAAAATTAAAGACTTAAATACTTGAAGCGATGGATGTCCAAGTATGTGGTGCCACATGAGAATAGAGTTTGTTTGAGTGGTGTTGACTTGAGGGGATGTAGAGATTGGTCCGTAGTAGACATCATTGACGTTCACTCCCCGCATGAGACGCGCCCCCATGCGTAGATCCTTGACAAAAAAATGATAGGGAAAAAATTCAACAGAAACACGATTAGTACGACAAACTTTGGCAACGGAAATAAGATTATTTTGAAGATTAGGAGCAATTAAAATGTTATTTAAAAGAAGTGGATGAGATTTTGTAGGAAGAGTTGTTTGAGCAATGTGAGTTATAGGGAGAGTTTTACCATCACCTAGCACGATCTCATCGAGTCCTCCATATTCGGAAAGAACGGGAAATTGTTGGTTGTTGTTCGCGGTGTTGTTGGATGCACCGGTGTCCCACATCCATGATGGGGTTGTGGTAGTTGGTTGAGGAGTTGTGTAATTGACCACCGGGGTGTTGGTATTTTGTGGAGAAACATTGTGTTCTCGTAAAAAACGACTTAGTTTGCGGCAATCTTTAGTGTCATGACCGGGTATGTTACAATAGTAACAGTGGGCATTGTTGTTGCGGGTTGGGCGATTGTTGGTAGAGGTGGTGCGAGATAGGTATTGGTTGCGGGTTGGGTTTGTGGTTGGTTGTCGAGTAAGGCGCTGTTCATAGGTGTTGGGTTGGCGATTTTGATTGGTGCGGGGGTTGTTGCAGTGGGTGTAGTTCACGGTAGTGAGGAGGGGTTCGATAACAGATTCCTTTAGGGTTCTTTCATGGTCAAGAAGTTTTTCAAACAAGTCGGCAAAAGATATAATGGTGTCACGGGTGCGGAAGGAAGCGACTAAACTAGACTAGTCATCGCCTAGTTGATTCATGATTTGGACGACAAGGTCCTCTTCGGACAAGGGGCTTTGGGCGATGGCAAGTTCATCAAACAGGGATTTCATTTAGTGTAGGTAGTCGGAGATGGAGCGGTTGCCTCTTGGATTTTAGCAATTCCCAGGCTGTGCGAGTTGTTTTAGGAGGAGACAATGGGTTGGATTTGTTCGGAGAAACTACCAAGTAGGCACTAATAATCATTTGGTCTAGGCGAAACCAATGAATAAACTCGGGATTTGGTTTGGTTGCTTGTCCTTCAGGAATGGTTTCAGCGGGGGTTTGATCGGGTCCAATGATATGGTGGTCAAGTTCGAGGCCAATAAGGGTGGCGGTGACTTGGGTACGCCATGAGGGGATGTTTTGTGGTGTTAATTTGATGGGAAAGTGTGTTACAGCGGTGATATGGACTGTTGGTTTGGCCATTGGATGAGAAAGATAATCGGCTGCAAGAAGGAAAGCTTGTGAATTGAAAAAAAAAATAGGGCAGAGGATCGAAATGCTCATATGAGCTTGTGGGCTCTGGATACCATATAGACTTTGAATGTTAATTGTATTGACCAAGATGAATATTAGAAAAGCTTACAACAGAATATATAGATTAACAAAGTAAATGCAAAAATTACAAAACAATTACAAAGGCAAGATTGATGGCCGAGATTTATGTTCAATCAATCAACTTGATTGATTTGTATGATTGACCACTTTAATGGATAGAATAATAGGCAATTAATGTTGACTTAATTTGTGGTGTTGATAACAACATTCATGTAAAGTCTTAACAAATTTACTTAGTTGTATCCATAGCTAAAACAAACAAAAAACTCACAGTTGAAATGCTATTGCATTCTATGCCATCCGGCTCTACTAATATTGGCGTGTCAGTTTAAAGAGTTACATAAATTCTGTAAGCATGGAAAGTTGACATCCTGACACATACTGAAATTAAAAAAAAAATAGTTACAAAAGAAAGAGGTCATAAGATTCCCAAAGTGTCTTTTTAATTCCAATACATCTTTGACATGGACACTATAATGAAGGCATGTGTTATATTTTGTATCTAGCGAGTCAAGCATCGTGTTAGTAATCTCAGGCCATCTAAGTTGGGATCTCTCAACAGGGAGCATATAGCAACAAAATATACTAGTCATACATCCCGAGAAAAAATACCATTCACCGTAGATAAAAATATAACCATAATACTTTATTTGAGAGGTGCCAGTTTTGACCCATTACTTATGAGCAGGTCAATTCGTGTTATTAGTAAAAGAATTTAAAAAACGTGTGTATTTGAGACGACTTTCTAATGTTCAATACTTGAAAGAAGTTTCTAACAAACGTCATATTTTAAACGACTAAAGTTATTGTTCACCTAAACCTTTTGTTAGCAGACGAATCCCAATCCTTTTCTACATCCCTTATTTCCCAATAAACATTAACACTAAAGTGATCGCCTAAGCCAAGTTGGTTAGGAAAAGAACATAACAGATACTACCCAGACTCACTTGATGTGAGTGCAAATTCATCATATGCATGTTATCCTTATGGTGAATAATGTTCCTGTAAGGTGATGTAACCTACAAATGCAAAAAAAAAATCATAATTAGACTTTAATTAATTTTTTGAACTCACAAAGATTTGTACATTATACATATAACCTTGATTGGTTAAATAAAGAAACATGCAAATAAAAGCAGACATTCAAGAAACCTGCAACGATTTATTTGATACTGCAGATTGAGTTTAACTCAAACTTTAGCACATTTGACGTTAGATTGAGAGCCTAACAGTAAAATCATCTTTGTTAATCAGATAAGATATGAACATTAGTGGTTCTTAAATGTTAAGCACAAATATGTGTCCAGGATGACCATTCCAAATATGCATTTAAAGCTAAAGTTTCAAACAAAAGAGATTATGGCATGCAAAAAGTACTGAAGATGTCTAATCATTATTAATGAGTTTTAATGAGATTATGGCATGCAATGTGGGGCTAGCCCACATGGTAGAGGCATGTGCCTTTTAACGGAGAGGTCTTAGGTTCAATCCTAGGCCCACAGTAGTTTTTAGGTTTTTGTTTTTTTTTATTTTAGCTTGTAGTTTTTAGAATTTACCTTAAATCATTGTGTCTTTTATCATTTTATGTAGCATTGTATCTTTTTGTTATTTTAATCAGTGTGTCATTTTTTAGATTCATTGTGTCTTTTTTCTTCAATATTATGTTATATCATTGTGTGTTTTATGTAGCACTATTTACTCTTTTGTTTTGTTGGTTTGTATAAAGATTGTGGTATTATGATAATTGGATCTTCATGCAATTAATATGCATGTTTTGACATATTAGTGAAAGGGTGTTTGAGATCATGAGAGCAAACTGCTTAGGGGAGACTTTAGCTGCATTGGGTGTTACAAAATCTAAGAAAGAGACTAATCAGGTAGATGAGGAAGATGGTAGCATACCTTTTGAATCATACATAAGATGAACAATGTTTGCCGTTAAACGGAGGAGATTCATTGATGTTGTTTGTGATGCTTTGGCTGAATACAAGTATGTTGGTCCTAGGCAGAGGGATTATTTAATTTTAGCATGCAGGTACTTTATCATCTTACTAAAATCTATGTTGTTAAAAGAGCACGAGGCGCTCATCTAGGCAAGTAAGCATAGGGAAAGCTCCATGCCTTGATAGGCCCAGTTTCAAGTGGTTGGGTGCGTTATTCAGCCAAAAATTGTCTAAACTTGTTTGCACATGTCTAAAACACCTAAACAAGCTTGGAATCAACCTACACAGCCTAAAACAACATGTTTTTATGCTATGTGCCTCGCATGAAAAAAAAACTTTGCTTTTGGGTGAGACCTTTACACCTTTGACAGCATAGCTTAAAATTAGAATTTTTTTTAGTTACTGCCCGTCTAGCTACCTAGGTGAGTTTATATTCTTTGCCTTGTTTATGATCATCAGGATAAGAAAGCGAAAAGGATCAGTGACAGTGCTGCTTTGCGGTACCAGTGGATGTGGTAAATCAACAATATTTGCTTTGCTAGTAACTCCATGAGTTAATCTTGATCTGCTTCATAGATGGATTTTGAGCATTCAACTTAAATATGCAGGCTAGTAGATTAGGGATCACAACAGTTGTATTTACATACTCTATTAGGTACATGATGAGGAGTTTTGTTGATGAGAAACAAAATCCCCTGCTTTGGTCTTCTACCTATGCAGGAGAACATCTAGATCTAATGGTTGTTTCAGAAGCAAAAGCCAAAAGAAAAGTAAAGAAATTTGAGAATGCTTCAGTTGATCCTTTGATATCATTGCCCCACGATGGTTTGACTACCGTTGACCTGATTAGCCCTAGGCAGATGGCGGTCGAGGGCTTTAAGGCACAAAGTGAAATGGTCATTGATAGTCTTGATCGACTCATCACCGCATGGGAAGAAATAAAAGAATCAGTGGTTGTGGAGGGTGTCCACTTGAGTTTAAACTTTGTGGTATAATATAACAATAACAACATATCTAAATCACTTTTTGTGTATATATATTTTTTATTTTGGGTAATTGTTAATTTGAGGTGTGAGGCAATTTTTGTTTGAATATGCAGATGGGATTAATGAAGAAACATCCATCAATCATACCATTCATGATATACATCGCAAACGGGGATAAACACATGGAAAGATTTGCGGTTTGGGCAAAGTGCAAGACTTTAGATCCCGCTAAAGACAAATATGTATAAGTACATAAAAAAATATCAGAACATATTTTGCAACTATTGGGGATGCCCGCGCGTAGTCATAAACTGCATGGCGTACTTCTTTGAGTTCAATCTTTCTTTCTATGGTTTCATGTGTATTGTATCATATTTTGTTGTTATCTTGATCCTCAATTGTCTAAACAAAAGCACAACTCCTGGATGATTGTGTGTCCATTGGCCACAATTCTCAGTGGCTAAAATACTCTTATGTATGCAACGTAAACCCGCAACCTGAGTAACCCGATACCATCAAATAACAAAATTAAGTTATACTAACATAATAGTTTGACTTTGTTTAGTTTCTTTTGACCTGACATATGCACATCAAGCAAGTCAGTTGGCATACAAGGTTGTTGGTGGTGTCAAAATGGATGTGGCGTTTTCATCCTCGAGAGGGATTCAATCAAATATGAGTTGACCTCACCAAATGCAATATAAGCAATAAGTCCCTAACAAAGGTTCTCATAAAGGAAAGCTTTGTTTGATGATCCATATGTTTTACCTGATTCATTTTTGTTTTGCAAATATATGCTACACTCCGATCTTTGTTATGTTTCGAGTTATAAGAAGCAAAATATATGGCTGAGACCCTATTTGAGACAACGAATTTTGTGCAAAATATATGGATGAGATAATTAAGATGTGCAAGACTTATGACAAAACTTAATCTTCACAACATGCGAATTGACCGACCTTAGATCTTTAATTTACTATTACTAAACTACTCTTTCGTGCTTCATAATAATTGTGAATTTGTGATGTACCCATTTGAAATTTCATAACCTATATTTATGAGTTCCAAATTTTAATAACCTGTATTTATGAGTTACTCCCTACTACTAGGTTGTTATTTCATACTTACTTCACGTCGCCATAACGAATCACCCACACTCGCCATATACATACCACAAACCCCAACAACAATTATAAGGTGATTAAACAGACGCACCCGCTGCAATGCGCAGGCATTCCCACTATAAAGTTATAATATATATGTAAATTGTGTGTATATTTATAATTAAATATATAATAAAAAATAAAACTTTATTCAAGCCGAACTGAGCCGAGCAGACATTTGCTCGTTCACAAACCGAACTGAGCCGATCGGCTCATTTACAACCAAGCGAAAGATTGAGCGAGCATTTTTCAAGCATTTTCTGAACAAGCGACGAGCGAGTCATAAACGGCGAACGATTTGAACAACCTTAAACATGAGACACCAAATTCTTATAAAGAAACTAAATATTTCAATCTCAAAGTATCTATTGAGAAATACTCCAAGGACATGTTTTGTAATTTACTATCTTCACACCCAAACCAACGAATACGAATATAAGGGTAGAAATTAGGGTTTGTAAAAATGTAAACAAAATTCCACTCGGACGATACGAGATGAGGCCGGAGGAGATCTGGTTTATATGGGGTGGTTGCCCTCCTCTCTTCATCATCTGAAGTATGATTTTGACTTTAATATTATTATTATTATTTTTAAGTCAAAATCATGTGGCCGATGATTCTCTTCAAAATTTCAACAACCCCTTCCGTGTTTCTATCAGTATGCAGCAGCAACAGCAGCAGCAGATATGAATAGAGTTAATTACTCAGATGTTTTTTTTTTTTTTTTTTGAACAGCAAACTTCTGAATAATAATAATAATAATAAGCTCCCGGGATAAAAGCTAGTAATAATAATACGTCCGAGACCCTTAAAGAGGCTGTGATGATGAAGTTTAATAATAATCTGTCCGAGTGGATGGGAACAAAGCTTGAGATTATCCGCATCTTGGCTGGGCAATAAACCCGGATGGTTCTTTGAAAGATGATTTCACATTGCAACCGGTTAATTTGCAGCCATGGCGGATTTATCCTTCTTTGTTCCCTTGTTTACATATCTCTGAGCCTCAATTAATCTTATTCTTTTGTTTTGTTGAAAAGAATTACCTTTTTTTTTATTGAAAAGAAAAGTGTTTGAAAATTTCTTTTGTTAGTTGTTATATTCATGCTTTGAGTGTTGGGGATAACTTGGGTGAGTTTTGGGGTTATTGGGTTGGATTGTGTTTTAGTAACCTGTTCTTTGTCTCTAGATAGGTAGATCACAATTATGATTATGCTGGTCATTTAATTTCTTTCTTGATGTTTTTTGCTGATCCACTGTTTCTCTGGGTTTGTGTGAGCTTTCAGATGATATTTGCTGCTGTTTTTTTTCGGATATTTGGTTGTTAATTTCAAATGTTTATGTTTGTATTGCTATGTCTTGATCAACCCTACTGGCTGCTGCTGGGTATTAATTTGATCCTCATATCGAATTTGTTATTCACTGCTGCGTATTATGGTCTTTGAACTCTCTTGTGGTTCATATAGTTTTCATAAGTTTGATGCTGCTGCTATAATTATTGCAATTTGTTAGTATTGTATGGCACTATTGCTGTAGTCCTGCGGCCTTTCTTGCTTCCAGGTCTGCTCATTGCTGATGATACTCCATGAAGCTGGTATTCGTACGGCTGCTGTCTGATTTTTATCTTCTGAATTTATGTTTCCATCTTATGAAAATTCTAACCTATTAGCTTTTGAATTGGTCAGCTGGTTTCATTGCTGACTATTTCTATTTCATATTTTTAGCCCGTAGTTAGGAGTTTTGTGGGTTTGGCGTGTGGCCATGTCCCTGGTTGCTGGAACTAGATTTTATATATTTGTAGCATCCATCGAGCTATAAGATTGTTTTTAGTTTTCTGATTACTTTTATTTGTACCTTGGATACTGATGTCTTTATAACGAACAAATACATGGGTCGCGAACTTGTTTGTTATTTCAACTCATCAACTTATACAAAATGCTAATCTGCCAACCCAACATGATGCCCACCTTGCAGTCTTTGTAATATTCAATTTGCTGTCATTATATTCATATCACCTTTGATTAGAGGGGGCAGTACCGGCCTAACGTCTAACTTATGGGTTTATCTGGAACGGGTCTATTTGGGTGAACTGAAAATTAAGATGAGTTAGAGAATGGGTTGGGACGGTTGAAGAAAATTAGAATGGATCGTTATGGATTTCGTATCGTTGGGACCGTTATGGATTTCGTATCGTTTGGACCGTTATGGATTTCGTATCGTTGGGACGTTTCAATCGGACCTTGGAACTTTGGACCTTCTATTCAGTTTTACCTGCCGGCTTCAGTATCTATCTACAACTCTGCCAATACTTCAATTCCTTTGACCCTTTTCTGTGTAATGTGAACAACTTCTTTGTTAGAAATGTGGCTGGCATCCTTGTTTATATAAGTATTTTAAAAGCGACAAATTTAATTCAATCAAAGTTCATATTAAGCTTTAATGTTGGAATATCCTGCAATAATCAACCTGCCTGTTTATTATATAAAAATGTCGTTTAAATAATTTTAACCTAACAGAACACCATGTAGCCTTACCTTAGAAATTGACTGCTGATATTGATATTGAAGTAGACTAAGTTACTATTTTATGTTTGAAAACACTTGCAAATTAAATTGCAAGTTATATCGTGTCATATAGTGTGGTTTGGCAAGTACATGTACCTAACTTGATTTTAATCAGTGTCATATAGTGTGGTTTGGCAAGTACATGTACCTAACTTGATTTTAATCAATTTAGACGTTGAAAAAAAAGTTTAACTAGTTACAGGCTGAATTGGTCAGGCATTGTTGTTACTAAGTAGTAATTACCGCATTAAGAAAGATATTGCCCTTTGTTAAAAACAAAATTATGTTTAGCATGGCTAGTAATCATAGTTGTTAAAGGCATAAAGCGCACTCAAGGCGTTTTGGTACCGCCTGTGGCCTAGGCGAGAAGCGCAAAAAAAGTGCGAGCCTGAGAAAAAAAAAAAGCGTAAATAAAAGAGGGGGGGGGGGGGATTACTAAAATCACTAAAAAATACTCCCCCCGTCCCTATTGAAATGTCCATCTTTCTATTTTTTGTTGTTCCAAATTAAATGTCAATTTCTAAAAAGAGAAATGCAATTTCTAGTTTTGCTCATAAAAGACAAAACACAATCACCACTTTTGAGGATATTATTGTTATTTTACCACATACAAACAAATGATTTCTTAAAATGTGTGTTTTGGGGCCCATGACATTTAAATAAGGACGGATGGGAGTAACTATCAGCAATAAAGATTAATATAATAAAGTACACTATGATTAAAAACCACCAAAATATTCAAATAACAAGTTGTTCATGCTTGAAAACCAAAAAATAGTTCAAAATGTAAAGAATAATAAAACTTCAAATCCAAAAGGACATAGGGTTAGAGGTTCTTTATATAGATTAGAATGCATAACCTGTTTAAAAAAAAATAAAAGATATGATTAGATATTACTAGTTTAAAAAAACCGGCTATAAAATGGTAAAGGATAAACCTTTAAAAAAAATCATTGCTTTATTTATCTAGAGAAAAGCGGCCTAGGGTTGCTTCAGGGAAATTCATCGCCTAGGCGCTCGCTTTTAACAACCGTGCTAGTAACTATTCTTCACGCCCCACTTACGGTGTGCGCATATAATGTATATATGTGTGGCCCTTGGGGGGTAAAAGTAAAGTTGCACTAGTTTTAACGTTATTTTACTAATTTCGTGAAAATAACGTTAAAAACGACGGACGGTTAATCATGCATCATGTGGTGGTGTGGATAGCCAAAAGACAAAGGGGTACATGCACCGATCGGGTTTGTCCCGATTGCTAGGTGTTATGTGCCTTATGTCCAAGGCTTGATACCAAACCATATCGAGCCGGGGGTCTCACTGGAAGCAGCCTCTCTATTCTTAGGGGTAGAGGTAAGGTTGTCTACATCTTACCCTCCTCAGACCCTACCTTAGCTTTGCTATTGGTGGGATTAACTGAGTATGATGATGATGATGATGATGATGATGATGATGATGATGCTAGTAACTATTCTTCACAAGATCAGATTTTAGGCGTCTAAGCAGTTGGTGTTTGGGTTGACCTTATCATTTGCATTAGCTAAAACAGTTGTGAATGCCCTTCTTGATTGTTAACTGATTTTTGGCCTTTTTTGTTTTGACAAATCTTTCATCGTTTGGTTTATCTGACAAAATTTAGCGGTGGAAATTTTTGTTACTATTAGCTACTAGCTATCTATTTTCTATCCGTTTTTTCTTTAACCTTTTATTTTTATGTATGTCTGGAGCGTTTTTTGACTGGAATTCAGTTGTCTTTTACTAAAAGTTGTGAGTGTGTTTACACCCAAATCATTTTTGATAGCTACTTTTGCAATCATTTCGTTTTTGCCCAGTTTGCTATGTTTGTGACGGTAGCTGTTGGTCAACTTATTTGTTATTTATGATGAAAATCAGGATGTACTCATTTATGTTTTTTAAAATATGCTTTGGGCTCTTTTATTCTGTTATATTAATATGTTTTCTGATGTCTTATTTCTTGATCTCTTTATCTTAAAAAAATAGCTTTAACTGGTTAAAAATCTATGATTCAACTTTCGAGAACAAGTAATCAACTTGATATCCATCCATAGTGGTGGAGTGGTGGAGAGGCCTTATGTTCACTTAGGTGATCATGGGTTCAATTCCCACTTCCAACATTATGGTTTGGTATCCGGGTGAAGATCGAATACGGGTGGCGCCGGTTCGAATCTGACGGGCGGCGAGATTTTACCGAGTTCTATAACACTGTCGTGCCTTCGGGCGGGTGGGGCTCGGGTTTCCGCGCATCGGGAGAAGGCGGGGGCTGCTGGAGGTCGAGTAGTCGATTCTTGGGCACGGCGCCCCGCAAGGGTGGTTGCCACACAGTTGTTCGCCGATCAAAAAAAAAAAAAGTAATCAACTTGATCTTAGCCTGTTATTAAGCGAGCCAGTCGTTTGATACATAGAAGTAGTTAATATGTAAGAACATATATCCATTACAAGCATTAGTCATTGAAAGATTTCCACGCCACATATTTTGACAGAATAGAATAGTAAAACATCGGAAACGACTTTAAAGTAAAGAACAAACAACACATTACGATATAACCTATGGTATCTCAGATGGGATTGGAAAACCATTAGGCAATTCAGGGAACTTTGGTACTTCCAATGATGGCAAATAAGGCAGTTCTGGTTTGGGAAGCTCTGGCAAGTCTGGCAGTTCGGGTTTGGGAATCTCAGGTAAATCAAGGAATTCGGGCTTAGGAATCTCAAGTAAGTGAGGCAGTTCGGGCTTGGGAATCTGAGGTAAGTCTGGTAGTTCGGGCTTAGGAATCTCCGGCAAGTGAGGCAGTTCTGGCTCGGGAATCTCAGGTAAATCAGGGAATTCGAGCTTAGGAACCTCAGGTAAGTGAGGTAGTTCGGGCTTTGGAAGATATGGGAAATCTATTTCTAGAAGGTTTCCTGCCTCTGCAACCATTACGCTACTCTTAATAGAGGTTAATGCAATGATCAACAATGGTATAACAAAAGATGGGTATTTATGCGGCGACATTGCTAATAAATGTATGAACTGATTGTTTTCATATGTCTGCGTATCAATTTATATGGAGGATTTGACATAAATGAAAGATTTGTTGTTAGACCATGTGTAGTGGGGCGGAAAAAATTTAAGGCCCCCCTCAGTGATTGGTCCACGTGGCAGCTGAGTCAGCATGAAACTTTAATTCAAAATAGGGGTGTAGTGGGGGCGCGGATTTGTTTATATTTTTTAAATTAAAAAAATAATAAAAAAGTAAGAAAATGAGAGAGTAGGAGAGAGAAGCTGAGGTGTCGAAAAATGATTGGTTGATATTTGTGATCTCTGGCGCTAAAACCATAACGCCTTGGCCCATTTTTAGCACATAGCGCCCCCCTGTAGCGGTGTTGGAGGCGCTATGTTAGTTTTCGCGCTCCGAATCGCGCTCGAGTACACATAGTCTTAGGTTGGTGGGAAAAGTCTAAGCTTGTTAGCTAAACACCTCTAGACTATGAGTTAATCAGATTATTAGGAAATCAATCTAGTTTCATTCTCTTTGTTGTGATAATCATACAATGTTTAACCACATCACAATAACTCATTAAGTTTTCTAAACGTATCAACAAGATAACAAAAGCAGGTATCTATGTAGTGTTGTAATTGGCAGCCCATGGACTTGTAGCCCAAATCAGAATAATACTTAAGATTCACCATCAACCATCTGCCTACATACAAAATAAGTTTTTCGATAAAAATGAACTTGATTTTCGAGAATAAAGAAGTTTTTTTTTTTGGTGAAGTAATATGAATATTGTGGGTCTTTGCAATTTGGGTGCTTAACCAAAACTTTAAGGGGGCGATCGGGATTTTTGTCTAAAAATACCCCTTGATTAGACTCTGCCCCTGCTTGAACAATTTGTGAATAGGATACTTCTGAGATGATTTTAACATGGGCATCTACGGTGTCATATCGGTTTACCATTGCGAGTTGCAATGCTTTTTGTTTAAGCTAGAAATGGAGTTGCCGTAAGGTGAGTCACAATCATGACTCATGGCCTGTTTTTTATTTTAAATAAAGGGAAAAAAATGATATTTGTAGTTCATTTTTGTCTATTTAAATGTCAATTGTAGCTACTCAATTCTAAAATCTAATAATCTTCATAAAACATGATAATTAAAAGGTTTTAAACAAAATCCACTAGGACAAGATGAGGCCATTACATAGGAGATGGTTAATGGGAGTTTAATTTTGACTTTATTATTATATAGTCAAAATTGGTCGTGGTGGCGGATGATTATCTTCATACTTCAACAATCCCTTCTATGAGTTACCTGACCGTTGAAATAAGGGGAAATAGAATTTAATAATCCCAACTTTGGGGGGTTGGAAGGGAGTAATCCCAACTTGAAAGTTGTAATATAACGGTCCCAACTTGTCAATGTTTTTATTCTAATGGTCCCAAACTAACTGAGGTTAACTTTTTCTGTTAAATGCTGACGTGGACTGCCACGTGGCGTCTGACGTGGCCAATCTGTCCCACTTGGCAAAAACATGTGGGCCCACAATGAAGGTGTCTTTTTTTTATTTAAGTTTTTTATCAATATATATATATACACATAAAAACACACACATATACACACTTTCATCTCTCTCTTCCCTCTCTGTCTTTGTACCACCCACCACCACCACAACCATCACCACCAACCACCTGCCACCACAACCAACTATCCACCGACCACCACCGTTCAAACTCACTCCTCTCTAATCTGATAACCCACACACATACACTGATCTTTTAGAGAGTAAACCGGGAAAGAGAAAGGGGCCGGAGGGAGGCGGAGATGCGGCGGAGCTCCGGCGGAACGACGGGCAAACAACACCAACCCCACCCATCTTGTACTCTTTACCCAACCCTATTATAGAGAGAGAAAGCTGAAGGGAAGTTAGAGAGAGAAAGAGAAACCAGATCTTTAGAGAGAGAGAGAGAGAAAACCGGGTAGAGAGAGAGAAGCAGAGAGAGAGGAAGAAGATGTGACGGCGGCGGCGGCCTGTTAGGGTTCAGATTAGGAGTCCGATTAGTGTGGTAAGATTATTAATCCTTGTTAGTTTGGTGATGGATTCGTGGTTATGGTAGATGGTGTTGTTAGGTAGTGGTAATGTTAGGATGTTGATTGTTGTGATGGGTTACAGAATGGAGGTGGGAGAATGCTGGTTAGGTTATGGTGGTGGCGTCTAATGTTATCGGCAGTGGTGGAAGGTTATAGTGGGTGGATTTGGGTAATGGGTTTTGAGGTGTTTGTGGTGGTGGTGATGGGTGTCGTCGGAGATGGCGGTGGTTGACGGTGGTGGTAGGTGGTTGTGGTTGTGGTGAAAATGATGAAGAGATGATGATGATGATGATGAAGATGTAATATATATATATATATATATATATATATATATATATATATTATAATTCTTTATTATTATTATTAAATTTGTGGGTCCCACTTTTTTTTAAAGAAAAATAATTATATTTGATTAAAACATGTGGGCTCCACCTCGTTTTTTGACAGATACACCATTCTTGCCACGTAGGACTGCCACGTGGGATGCCTACGTGGCACTTAACTGGAAAAACTAACTGAGGTTAGTCTGGGACCAACCAAATAAAATGGTTGACAAGTTGGGACTGCTGTGGTACAAGTTTCAAGTTGGGACTGCTGCCTTCTAACCTCTCAAAGTTGGGATTATTAGATTCCATTTCCCCTTGAAATAAACAACCTAACACGAATTAAAAATGTTTAACTAAATATTTTAAATTACTAAAAGTTTCAAGCTAAAAGTGTGTAATAAAAATATTTCAGGGACCAGTATTGTAATTCAGTCCCAAACAGGGAAACATACCCAAACCAACGAATATGAATTATGAGTGCAGAAATTAGGGTTTGTAAACAAATTCCACTTGAAAAAGATGAGGCCATTTGAGGGGAGATGGTTTGTAGGGGTGGTTAACCTCCTCTAAAAGTTTGATTTTGACTTTTTTATTATTATTATTATTATTATTATTATTATTATTATTATTATTATTATTATTATTATTATTATTATAAAGTCAAAATTACTCTTTATGGTTGATGATTCTGTTGAAATTTCAACAACCCCTCTCCTGTGTTTTGTTGGATCAGTTGACTGCTTACCTTTTAAGTGTAAAGAACCAAATGTACATACCAAACAAAGAGCTCTTGTTTGTGGTCCATCTGTATAATAATAATTATTGTTATTATAGGGTGTTCTGTTTCTGCACATGACGTACGGACATACCTTTCCAACACCTTCTTAATCATTAGGCTATGGGTTGTGGGTCGGCAACCCCCCCTTCGGTGCCTTACGTGGCGCACGTTGCCGACGGCAAACACCGCCCCCCCCCCCCCCCGTCCCTTGTTCGGTGCCAACGGGAAATTCTTACCGTCCTCCCCGTCCTCCTTTTTTCTTCTTTTTTCTTTTTCTTTCTGATTTTTTAAATGTTGTGGAAAGAGAGAGAGAGAGAGAGAGAGAGAGAGAGAGAGAGGGGGGTTTAAGAGAGAGAGAGGTGTTTAAGAGAGAGAGAGAAGCCGGAGGTGACCGGCGATCGGCGACGGAGACAGATGCAGAGAGGTTTGAGGAAGATGTGGGGGTGCTTTGGAGAAGATGGTTTCAGAGGTGTGTGGTTTTAGAGAGAGAGAGAGAGAGAGAGAGAGAGAGAGAGAGAGAGAGAGAGAGAGAGAGAGAGAGAGAGAGAGAGAGAGAGAGTGGGGTGATTTGTTGGAGAAGATGGTTGATTTCAGGGATGTGTGTGGTGTGTGGTGGTTGATTTCTAGGAGGCTGAACATGATTTTATGTTTTTTTTTTTTTTTCATTTAAATAAAAAAAAGACTAAATAATATCAAAAAAATAATAATTAAATAATGGAAGAGGAAGGGGGAACAACGGGGAACCATTTCCTCTAGAAGGGGGAGGGGAAGGGGGAAAATGACGTGGCGCTGATGTGGACAAGGGGGAGGGAAGGGGGAAGGGTGACCACACCCCATAGCCTTATACCTTCACTGCTTTACCTTTTCACTTATTATAAGGGTGGTTATATTTAAACCCCCCACCTTCTATTTTCACCCCCTCAAAGCGCCTCGCTTAGGCCTAAGCGAGACGCTTCGAGGGGGTAATTTATTTTGGTAGTTGTTTTGATGTTTTGAGTTGGTTTTTTTATTTTTTTTAATTTAATAATTATAAAAAGTTAAAAAAATTTAAAAAACAAAGTAATAACCCTAATCATTGTCAATGACTTAAACTTGACATCATCAACCACGTATAGTCAATGAATGCGGTATGCGCGTTAAATTTCATTAAATGAGGCAATACTTGGATCCGGTTGGAGTCTAAAGCTTCGTGTGTCATCTTGGTCGAACTCATGTTGCAACATTCGTCTTGTGTGTTAACGATGAAGGCAACATACTTGAAATCAATGGGAAGATAAACAATCCTCATCCACAATGTTCTTACCTATAGATACCAACCATCCGGTTGTTTTCAGGCTGTCTTCATCGTTGACCGCTATCTCTCGGATAACAACTAAAAAGTTGTCTTCAATGATTATAAAGAAACTTGAAAGTAATTACAAGAAGATGATCAAAGATGCTACAACATAACTTGCACCGGCTTGAGATATGAGTTTGATTAGCTTAAATCTCTCTGATCCATGGTATCCACTTTCAGGTTGTCTTCATCGTTGACCGCTATCGTTGACCATGGATCAGAGAGATTCAAGCTAATCAAACTCATATCTCAAGTTGGTCTAACAACTGAATTTGACTTGCTTGCATAGGAATCTTGTACGAAATCATTCTCACATGTCACTGTGAGTACACATTGTGCATGACATTACATTCTGCATGTGTCATTTCATAACTTGCACCGGCTTGAGATATGAGTTTGATTAGCTTAAATCTCTTTGATCCATGGTATCCACTTTCAAAGGATCCATGACATTACATTCTCTAGAAGTTGCTAAAATAGTTAAACATAAGCTGAAATTATGCAGTTATTTGGAATGTTCCTGATCATTACAGTGAGATTGATAACTTCTCTATGGAAGCAACAAATTCAAAACAGAGGTAGGTTTGCCAAAGGGTCACTATTCATACATAAAGTGTATAATCAAACAAGGGTTGTTATCGGAGAGATATCGGTCAACGATGAAGGCAAACCGTAGCGAGTGTGAAGATCAAGATCAAGAAGAACAGTACGGTCAACGATGAAGGTGTGTTGTATGTATAAAATTCTGAATAATTGTGAGAGTCGATATGAGAGCAATAATCCATCGAGAACTAGAGAAACAGAGAATAAGAGAAGAGATAATAACATATGAGCTACAACGACGTCGTATTTTGGAAGCTGAATTTCGGAGAGAACTAAATATTCAACATGAGATGACTTGCTTGCATATGAATCTTGTACGAAATCATTCTCACATGAATATCCTTTGATGAATGTATTAGGGGTTGGAAACTCTGAAGACCAGATATCTGTCAACGATGAAGGCAACATACTTGAAATCAATGGGAAGATAAACAATCCTCATCCACAATGTTATTACCTATAGCCACCAACCATCCGGTTGTTGATTTTCTTCTCTATACAGAGTGACGATAGGCGTTTTCGATTTCCAAATGAATCAACGACATAAACTTGACATCATCAACCACGTATAGTCAAAGATTTATTCTCCATATCCATACCTTGTTTCAAGTATCTAGTAAAATTCATTTCGTCTTCAAGACTCCTATGAGTCAACAAAGGTTGACTTTTTTGAGCATTAACCATGACTATATTACATTATTATTATTATTATTATTATAATTTTTTATTATATTTGTAATTTAGTTCCTTTATTTTATTATTATAATAATTTATTATTATTAAGAATCGGAAATTAGTAAAACGACTTATGAAAGTATCAAGACTCGGGAATTAGTAAAATTAGTATAACGATTTATGAAACTAACAATAAATAAGTTAATAATAATAAATCATTGCTCAGACGTTAGGGTTTGATAAACACAAAACTTATTATTTAAAAAGCAACAAAAACACAAATCGTACCGTGAAATAAAGAGAGGCCCATTAGGAGTGCCGTGGAGGAAGATCGTCGGTTTGCTATAGTCGATGATGGCACAGAGGTTAGCGGTAACTTTAAATTTTGAATGATCGTCGGTTTGCTCTCTATATACCAATCAACAGTCGATCCGACTGTTGATTTCTCTCTATAATCGGTACAACTTTTCAGGCAAGCAAGTAAAATTCAGTTGTTATCGGAGAGATATCGGTCAACGATGAAGGCAACCTAAAACGAAATCAATCTCTCTGATCCATGGTATCCACTATCAGGTTGTCTTCATCGTTGACCGCTATCTCTCGGATAACAACTGAAAAGTTGTCTTCAATGATTGTAAAAAACTTGAAAGTAATCACAAGAAGATGATCAAAAGATGCTACAACATAACTTGCACCGGCTTGAGATATGAGTTTGATTATTATCGTATTTGCAACTTAGTTCCTTTCTCTCGAAAAACAATCCGATTGTTAAAAGTATCAAGACTATGAAATTAGTAAAACAACTGAATTTTACTTGCTTGCATGAAAAGTTATTTTTAAATGTTTGGTAATATATTTTTAAATGTTTGATCTGCAATATTTGAAAATTATCATTTCTTGACATGCTTGGTAACACCTTGATCTGTAATATCTGAAAATTATCATTTCTCAAAAAGTAATTAAAAACACTTAAAAATGAATTAAAAACAATTGTTGCGAGTTAGGTTTAGTCGGAGGACCACGTACAACGATTCATCAAAGTTGTACAAAGCTGGATGTTTTTACTGGAAAACCAAAACGAGCAAATAACGAAGCGAAACGGAGAGATATAATTTTCTTGGCTTGGAAACAACTTAAAAGAACCAAAAATGAATTAAAATTATTTTTTGGTGATTAACAAATAATTTTAAAGAATTAAAAGAAATTCAAAATTTAAAAAAAAAAGGCCAAAGCGCCTCGCTTTGGTCAAAGCGAGGCGCCTGTGGTCTAATCAAACCACTCAATCGCCTAGCTTTGGCCAAAGCGAGGAACTCAAACGCCTCGCTTTGACCAAAGCGAGGCGCTTTGGCCTTTTTTAAAAAATTTTGAATTTCTTTTAATTCTTTAAAATTATCTGTCAATCACCAAAAAATAATTTTAATTCATTTTTGGTTCTTTTAAGTTGTTTCCAAGCCAATAAAATTATATCTCTCTGTTTCGCTTCGTTAATTGCTCGTTTTGGTTTTCCAGTAAAAACATCCAGCTTTGTACAACTTTGATGAATCATTGTACGTGGTCCTCCGACTAAACCTAACTCGCAACAATTGTTTTTAATTCATTTTTAAGTGTTTTTAATTACTTTTCGAGAGAAAGGAACTAAGTTGCAAATACGATAATAATGTAAATAATAATAATAATAATGTAAAGGTAGATCATGGAAAGTTGATAAAGGTGTACACGAGTATAATCAAACAAAGGTTGCCATGAGTTTGATTAGCTTGAATCTCTCTGATCCATGGTATCCACTAACCGTAGCGATCATTACAGTTATTTGGAATGTTTCTGATCATTACAGTAACGAAATCATTCTCACATGAATATCCTTTGAAATCAATAGGAAGATAAACAATCCTCATCCACAATCTTCTTACCTATAGCTACCAACCATCCGGTTGTTTTCAGGTAAAGCGATCGTTTTACTCATATAAAGTGTTCGATGTCACTGTGAGTACACATTGTGCATGAAATTACTCATATAAAGGACTAAAGCCACATATAGCTGGACAGGTTGCAACTTTTTTACGATTTGTGTACAATGAACTTTTTTACGCTAAATAAAACCGATTAATGTTCTTTATATATGAATAGTGACCCTCTGGCAATCATCGTTGGTATGACATTACATTGTGTACTCGTTGTGGTCTAATCAAACCACTCAATCGCCTAGCTTTGGCCAAAGCGAGGCACTCAAACGCCTCGCTTTGACCAAAGCGAGGCGCTTTGGCCTATTTTTTAAAAATTTTGAATTTCTTTTAATTCTTTAAAATTATCTGTTAGCCAGGTGTTTGTCAAAAAGGTAGAGCACACCACTAGAGCAAAAAGTTGTGTGTATGAATAGTGACCATCTGGCAAACCTGCGTAAAGGACTAAAGCCACATATCTTGCCATTAATACCAACGATGATTGCCAGAGGGTCACTATTCATATATAAAGAACATTAATCGGTTTTATTTAGCGTAAAAAAGTTCATTGTACATATACCTCCTTATCTAAAACAAATCACATCATTGTACATATACCTGATTAGACCACGTACAATGATTCATCAAACTCATCGTTAGCGCCGATCCGATTGTTAAAAGTATCAAGACTATGAAATTAGTAAAACAACTGAATTTTACTTGCTTGCATGAAAAGTTCATTGTACATATACCTCCTTATCTAAAACAAATCACATCATTGTACATATACCTGATTAGACCACGTACAATGATTCATCAAACTCATCGTTAGCGCCGATCCGATTGTTAAAAGTATCAAGACTATGAAATTAGTAAAACAACTGAATTTTACTTGCTTGCATGAAAAGTTCATTGTACATATACCTCCTTATCTAAAACAAATCACATCATTGTAGAGGTTACTAGGTTACTCATTACCGTTGGACGTTGAAGGTAAACATGGACAGTGAGAAGTGAGATTGATAACTTCTCTATGGAAGTTGCTAAAATAGTTAAACAAAAGCTGAAATTGAACAGTTATTTGGAATGTTCCTGATCATTACGGTAATACATGGATCTGGTTGGAGTCTAAAGCTTCGTGTGTCATCTTGGTCGAACTCATGTTGCAACATTCGTCTTGTGTGTCAACGATGAAGGCAACATACTTGAAATCAATGGGAAGATAAACAATCCTCATCCACAATGTTCTTACCTATAGATACCAACCATCCGGTTGTTTTCAGGTTGTCTTCATCGTTGACCGCTATCTCTCGGATAACAACTGAAAAGTTGTCTTCAATGATCATAAAGAAACTTGAAAGTAATTACAAGAAGATGATCAAAGATGCTACAACATAACTTGCACCGGCTTGAGATATGAGTTTGATTAGCTTAAATCTCTCTGATCCATGGTATCCACTTTCAGGCTGTCTTCATCGTTGACCGCTATCGTTGACCATGGATCATCGTTAAAATAAACTTTTCATGCAAGCAAGTAAAATTCAGTTGTTGGACAGTGAGATTGATAATTGGACAGGTTAGCCAGGCGTTTGTCAAACGGACAATTAAAATAAACTTTTCATGCAAACAAGTAAAATTCAGTTGTTGGACAGTGAGATTGAAAGGTGGCAAGAAAAAGCTGACATTTTGTTCCTTGTTGCAGAAAGAAATCAACAGTCAGATTGACGATTTTGTTTGCACTCCCATTGACATAAAAAATGTTCTTTTGAAAAACGTCTGACTGCAAAAAAAAAAAAAAAGACCAAAAAAAATAAATAAAATTTTTTTGATTCGAAACGCCTCGCTTAGGCCTAAGCGAGGCGCTTCGAGTCAAAAATCAGCTTTTTCTGACCTCGTACCGAGGTAGTTAAAAAGTAAAGAAAGCGCCTCGCTTAGGCCTAAGCGAGGCGCTTTCAGGGGGTGAAAATAGAAGGGGGGGGGTTGAAATAGACGGAGCCATATATAAAGAGGCTGTGATGATGAAGTTTAATTACAATCTGTACGAGTGAGTGGGTCGGAACAGAGTTTGAGATTATCTGCATCTTGGCTGGGCAATCAATCCGAATGGTTATGTTCTCACATTGCAACCGATTGATTTGCAGCCATGGCGGATTTATCCTTCTTTGTTCCTTTGTTTACATAACTGAGCCTCATATATATTATCATTTTCTTTCACTTTATTTGACTAAAAAAATCAGTTTGCAAACCCAAAAGATTTGAAATATATGAATTTATTAAGCAAGTAAAGAAATTGTACATTTATCTTTAACTCATCCAAAGACAATTGGTTTCAGTTACTTCTAGCACAAAGTCTGTATTTGAAGATTTATGTGAGAACAGACGATTGGTATATCCGGGAAAGCGAGGCTTGTTTAATAAATGCATCCCAAGACATTCCTCTATTTTGTATTACCATCAAAGATAAGTTAAAAACTCAAGATCAAATTGGTAGGAATTTAGAACCAACCAAGATAAAACACTGATATGTTGCAGGTGTTTTTTGAATTATCATAGTTTATAATGCTGCGGATGAGTCTAGACATGAGGAAAGCTATGACATGTCGATTAAATGGGAAAGTTGCCACAAATCCAAGGTCCTTAAATGGATGTCGGTTAATCAAATTCTGCCCCATTATTTGCTTAGATCTATCTAGAGTTGGATCTTTACCAAAGAATAATTGGGTTAAAGCTTTTAAATGGCCTGCTTAATTTTCTTTTAGCACTTCTTATTTTCATCATTTGAGTGTTGGGATGGGTTGGTTTGGGTGTTCGATAAACTAGGTGGACAACCTTGCATGTATGTATGTAGGTTAGACTCTGAGGCTATGTCTCTTGTTTGGTTTTATCTTATTACATGGTTTATGTTTGGTTCATATTCACACTGTTACTGGAGCTATAAATTTTAAGTACGCATAGTATATTTGCAATGTTGTTGGAGATATTATAAGGTGTTCTGTTTCTGCACATGGCGTACATACCTTTCCAACACCTTCTTAATCACTATCCCTTCATTGCTTACCTTTTCACTTAATATAAGAGGCTGTGAGAATAACTTCAATAATAATATGTTCGAGTGGGTTGGAACAAAGTTTGAGATTATCCGCATCTTGGCAGGGCAATCAGTCCGGATGGTTACGTTAAAGATTATTTCACATTGCAACCGGTTAATTTGCAGCCATGGCGGATTTATCCTTCTTTTTCCCTTGTTTACATATCTCTGAGCCTCATGCAAACTTAAATATTTTATTTTATCATGCTCAAGTATAGAAGTTGTCAAGAGAGCCCGAGACACATGAGTGATTCATCTTCAGTGTTGAAGATCACTCTTGTATCTCAGGCATTTAGGCGACATTGGAAATCACACTCTATTTATACACAAGTCATACTAGGGTTATAACTACCAGAGCTCCTATGGGATGGGGTATGTACCAAATATAAGTTATGAATCGTTACACTTGTGCTGTTGCTCTTGAATTCAATTAAGTTTAGCTAGCTGGTTACCAGCAGACCTAGGTAATTACAGCTGGACTGCTGATGCATTATCGTCACTATTGAATGAATTGACATGCTGAGTTTCCATCAAGAAAGTAATCAGGTTTGGGGTGGTTAGCCAATTCAAGCGTATAATATACATGTGTTTAAGCTGTTTGCTTTGTTAGGATTGTACTACAAGTAAACGGGTTGTATTCATTAACCCATTTGACATTAGACTAAGTAAGTTAAAAAATGTGTAATTTGTATGTTCTAACCTTGTGTTTTTTCTTCTCATTTTCTCTGTTACAGACTAAATACGACGGCTGATCTACAAAAGGGAGAGGCTTGAGTTAGTTGGATGGAAGAGTGATTTCTTAAATAGTAAGGTGGGTTAAGCATAAAGGATTTGGGTACATGGAATACAAGTTTGATGACCATATAGCAAGGACTCTTTATGGGTCCATATTACAAACTTATATGTAGAAAACTTCTAATGCAGGGAGCAAGTTGAGGAATTTATTGTTCCCGAGTTCGGAAATTGCTAGAATACATCTGGCACTCCCTAAGTTCCTTGTTTTTTTTCTTAATAAAGATAGTAATGTGGGAATCTAAGGAGAAAGGTGTTGTTATCCCTTTTAGCACAAAGGCTGTATATGAAGATTAGTGTGACAAAAGGCAATTGGTTTATTTGGGAAAGTAAGGTTGGTCTAAATGTTTAACCGAAGCATCCCAAGACATTTCTTTATACCTTGTCTTACCATCAAAGGTTAGTTTAAAATTCAAGATGAAGTTGGTTGGTGGGGTGAACGGTGAACTTGAACTGTGTTTTCTGTAAATTCCAACCTGATTCTCATTAGGTAGTAAGGTTTGGAACTTGTTGAAACCTATGGCCAAATGTTTTCACCATCCTGATACTTTAAATGTGACAATAATTTCAGTTTTAGATCTCTTGTAAACAAGTCTAATTGAAGTGTGATATAGAGGCTGGACTAATTGAATGAGAAACACTGATCAAGACAAACAAGTCTAATTGTGTACCCATTATTTGCAGGGGACGCCAGTGATGTGTTGAATGTTGCTTGGATCACTCTGGATTTTGGCCAAAGAATAAATGGGTTAAAGCTTTCAAATGGCCCGCTAAATTTTGTTTAAGCGCTTCTTATTTTAATCAATTGAGTGTTGGGACAATGTGACGGGTTGGTTTAGGCTAGGCGTGCGATAAATTGGTGACAACCTTGCATGCATATATGTGGGTTAGACTTTGAGCCCATGTTGCTTATTTGGTTTTATCTTATTGCATGGTTTTGTGTTAGATTCATATATAAATTGTTGCTGGAGCTATAAATTTTAAATTCGCACAGTAGATTTGCATTATCGCTCGCCGAGCTATAAGGTTGGTTCTTTTACTGGCTTAAATTTCTAATTATTCCTGTTTTTATTTTGGATATTATGCTCATTAATCATTCCCTTTGTCACCTAACTTAGGGGCTGTTTGGTAGCCTCTTAATGAGGCTCTTAATCATTCAGTGCTGAATGATTCAGCATTCAATGCGTTTGTTTCAGCCTTTGAATGGAATGGTTAAGGCTGAATCATTAAGACTTGGGATGTTGCTGAACCATTAAGCACTGAATCATTATGCACTGAACTAGGCTAAACCTCAATGAAACTCTTATACCAATGTGGGACACGAAAACTAACCATTAAGAGGTCCAACTTAATGATTCAGCACTTAACCATTCAGACCTCTTAACCATTCAGAACTCTTAATGATTCAACACTTAATCAACCAAACAGCCCCTTAGTAAATATTATGTTTGGTTGATTAAGTGTTGAATCATTAAGATGGTCTGAATGGTTAAGAGGCTCTGAATGGTTAAGAGCTGAATCATTCAGCATCCCTTATTAGCTGATGCTGAAACAAACAGTCTGAATGTTGAATGATTCAGACCTGAATGGTTAAGAGGCTGATTAAGAGGCTACCAAACAGCCCCTAAGAAATCTTGAAACGTTTTGAGCTTGAGACCAGTAAAAAGAAACAAGGCCCATATAATTAAAACCCAATAACAATTTGCACATGTCCACTATTTCAATCAAGTAACCCAACATCCTTTATGTTTCCTTGGCCCAAAACAAAATTACAGCTCCCCATTTAATCACCAATAAGTAGCCCACAACTTGTTATAGAAGTCCGAAGTCCATTCAGCCCAATTTAAAAATTAATAACCAAACAAGTGACTGAATGAGTTTATTAACCAGTGAAGCAGCGGACCCAACTGAATTGCAATTCAAGCCCATTTAAAAAAAACATAGCCCACTGTCTCTATTTCTTCTTTATGAACTCAGCCGTCGACCAAATCATCATACATGCATTGTCTACCATCGCAAACGCAAACACCACCAAATCGTACACCGTCATCGAACAATGCAAAAACACAATTCCGATTACCTTCTGCTTAACACAAACGAACCATTACAAGTCCTTCTCCATTAGGGTTTGTTTGGTCACGGACGATTGTTGTTAATAAGGAAAAAGTTATACCCTTAGAATGTTAATTTTTTTTAAAATGGATTATACATGAGTTTTTTAAATTTTAAACAAACCACACGGACGGAATTGTAGTTTCCTCTCCATGAAATCATTTATCGATAAAACTACAATCGAGTAAAGAGTAAATGTAAAAAAAATTGTTATATAAAATAAAAATGGTCAAATATAAAAGAAAATAAAAATTTAATGTATCAAATAGGCTAAACACAGTTGATTGGATCGAATAGAGTTTTGCAGCCGTGTTTTAAAATGAAATGGGATGGATGGGTGCCGAGTAAATGTTGTATTTTGGCGTGGAGAGCGGAACAAGATCGCATTCTGTCAAGAGTGGAGTTGATTAAACGCGGCTTGGATCTTGATTCAGCAGCCTGCGTTTTTGTGATACTACAAATGAAACATCAACCCACATTTTCACAGCTTGTTTATTTGCGTCAAAAGTTTGGGATAGGGTAACGCTTTGGTGCAGGTTACAACCAATCTACGCTTTTGAAGTAAAAGATGTCTTGTTGATTGCGAAACAGTTAACGGTTTCGAAAGAAGACAAACGGGTCGCGCACGTATTGTCTTAACAACAATGTGGTGCCTTTGGAATGCAAGAAATGAGAGGATTTTCCAAGGCAAAGTAGGAAAGCCTTTCGAAGTGTTCTCCATGGTTAACTCACATTCGTTTTTTTAATTCGAAATAGATCTAGATTTAAATGTATAGATTTGAATGATTGTTGTAAGTACCCAGGGTTGACCCTGAGCACTCAAATGGGCTCGAACGTTTTTTAATATATATATATATATATATATATATATATATATATATATTAAATTCTATATTTAGGATATATATTTGTGTTTTATACATTAAAGTTTTGTTAGTGGAGTTGGAAAACCATGCTAATTTAATGTAGAGATTTCAAGTTCAATTATTAGCTTTAGCACCATATTTATTTTTTAATTCATTCATTTTTACAAAATATTGGGCCCAAATTTTTTTCACCCGAGACCCAAATTTTTTTTTGTGTTATCAGAGATGCCCCGTAACTACCCTTTTGGATTGAAGTAATTGGCGTCCCGACCGCTACTTGCTTTAAGGTCTAGTCGGTGTTTTGTGCGAATGAAATTTAACTTCAAAAAAAAAAGGCTAAACATAAAACGGGGCTAAATTTTGGTGATTTATTTTTAAAAAAATAAAACAGGGTTAAACTTAAAAGAGTTATATGAAAAAGGTAATTTTACTTTAGTTAACGAACTGAGATTTTTATTTATTTATTTCTATTTAATACTGTGTCACTTCCCACATATTTTCAAAAGTTAGACGAATTTAACTACTTTTGTCATGAGGGTTTAAGGTTCACTTTTTTTTTTTTTTTTTTTTTTTTTTTTTTTTTTTTTGGGCACGGTAAGAATCGTTCACTTTTTTTTTTTTATTTGGGCACGGTAAGCATCTACAACTTTTTCCAGTGACGGAAGAAAAGAAGAAAAGAGCACCTTTATGTACCCTTTTAAGTACATACTAGTTCAAGTATCAATATATGAGTAAACAATAAGGAAGAAAAGAGCACCTTTAGCAATGGATATTATTAAAAATTTATTGACATAAAATGTACATCCTATTGGCTGTGGTAAGCAGTGGCAGAACTAGATAAAAATTTCAAGGGTAATGTTTAATTTTTTTTTTATCATACTTTCAAATAATTTGTAGAGACCCGAGACTATAAAGTGGTATGTTGTGAAAACAGCTCGCTCACGCATAGCTTGGATTTTAGGCCACCGTTAGCACGGGTAGTAATTCAACCAATATTAACTCGTTTAAATATGTGGTTTGTGGGTTGACCCGACCGTTTGCAGTAGCTAAGAAGGTTATGAATGTCCTTTTAAGTATATTTTACGACCTGTTTTGGTGATTGCTTTAACCATATTTGCAACTGGTTTTTGCAACCATTTTTCGCCTAACAAATCTTACAACAGTGGATTTATCTTCAATTTTATTTTTTGCTATAATTTGAGATTGTTTTAATGCGGAAAATTATTTTTTGCTAGCTACTTTTGGAATCATTTCAATTTGATCGTAATACTGTTCGAGAAAACAGGGTAGCTGACTTTATCACAATAAGTCTTCAATATAGAACTTAGATGGAGTTATTAATTATGAGTCTACTGATAAAATTCCAACAACATTTAGTGACAGTTGCATTGTGATAAGCAACATATTATGTCATTATTAATTAGGTTGTTGTTAACAGTTCATTATGACTCCTCCATGAGATAAGTTTTGTCTGCTGAAATAAGGATATATCCCGAAGTTGACATATTGTTTTCTTTGAATACAACAAAGTTAAAATAAGAATATTCAACTATTTTAAGTTATCACTTCTTCTTTAAATTATAGTCTCTCATTTCTTAGAGATATTGTAATATTTTATTAGATGCTTCACAATAATCTAGACGAGTCTAGTGTTAAGCAACATGAGCAATATCCAAACGAGCATAGACTTAAACTTACATAAGGCTTCTAATTAATGAAGCATAAGGTAGTAATCTCAATTATCCTATTAGCCTCTAAATGAGAGCAATTTTGTATGTTACATGTGTAAGGACCCTCTTAGAGACGAAACTAATGTCTCGTTGAGTCTATCTCGGTGAATTTTGATTCCTATAACATAAGAGGTATCTCCGAGATTCATTATGTCAAAGTATGCACGAACAATGATTTGACAAACGTAACATATACTTGTCAAAAGAATGTCATCGATATAAGGACAAGTTTACATTAGTTGCTCCCACTCATCTTGAGGTAGGTGTATTAATCCACTTGGTACTTGATGAAAAGAATTGCATTATAATTTCATCATGTTTAAATGCTTGCATCAACCCATACATGGATTTCATTGACTTACAAACTAAGTGTTCTTGACCTTCAGTTTAGAACTTTCAGGTTATTTTACGAACATGTAGGTCAATGTTAGGGAAAGTTGTCTAATGTTCATCTAATGTAGCTCTTAAATTATTATAAGCTACTAGAACGGTAATGATCCTCAAATAAACCTTTTGTAAGACAAGTAAGAAGGTTCTTTGATAATTTATTTCCTCTTGAGTATAACCCTCAGCAATCAATCATACTTTTAATGTGATAACGTTTCCATTCAGATTCAGTTTAGTTATGAACACCTTTAGGTAATTCAACTAAATCCAAACGTTATTCTAATTTATGGAATCAAGTTTGCCAATAATAGCTTTGCCCCATTTATAAGATTTAATTGATGCCGATGATGTAATTAGAAGAGGTAGGATCGATAAACTTTCCAAACATCCATTTCAACTTTAGTCAGGTAAGGTACTTTATCATCAAAGTTAGTAGGCCTTTTAGACCTAGATGACCTCCTGAGTTAACTATTGGGTTTATTAGGATACATATGCAATTTTATGAATTAGCTCTTGGTTAGCTGCTTTCATTCTCAGGTAAATAAGGAGCAATATTAGTTTCTAAGTGTGTAAGAGTTGGCGCAGTATGGTGTACAAGAGGTGTAATTAGAGTTAAAATTGGAGTAGAATTTAATGAGTCTCTCCCCCCCCCCCCCCCCCACCCGCCTTTTGTACTTTTGGCAAGTCATGATAAGGACTTTTACTGCTCCCACTAAACTTAAAATCTTTAGGAACTTAGCATGCATAAGGTCTAAGATTGGAAGACCAATAGATTCTAATAGAGAAACAACTCAATGATGTTTTTGTTAGTTTCTCTTATTGAGGATTACTTTAGTTTATGTTTTTTGTTGTGGCCTGTGGTCGCCGTATTGAGGCATATATTTAACGAATCACGGATTAGTACTCTGCTATATGAATTGGTAATTCTAACAGGTAAACAAAACTCAAGAATTAATTGTATATTTTTAAACTAAAAGTGAGTTGTATTATTTTTTCTAATAAAGTATTTTGTGCTTTGCAGTACTAGCATGGCTTGTATCGCCCTTTGTACTTATATGCCTGTTCATATTGATCGTTCGTTTCACATTCCTCCACCTTTATTCCCTTTGGTGGAAGGGGGCAAAAATACTATGTAAATATACTCTTTGCCATTTTAGTTCTTAAATTTATCTTCTTAAAACAATTCATAATCTTTTCTAATGAATATTTTCCTCAATTTAAGTTCCACCCATCAAGCGGATAGAGGACAAAAAGAAGGATCTGGAAGAAGCCAAAGAAGTTCTATCCCTTGTCTGTAGAAAAATAGACAATTCGAAGAACTCTAGTACTAATCATTATACCCGACCAATTCTTGAGGCTACATGTCAAAATGCTTATGAAGTTGTTAATCATATTTTATGGACATCACCTGCAACAATCAAGAGTAAAGATAAAGATAAAGATGGTTACGACATTATTCAATTAGCAATATTGAACCGCTCCGAAAAAATCTACAACCTTATTTATGACATTGGGGAACATAAGAATGTTTACAGAACTTGTAAAGATTCATCTAAAAACAATATCTTGCACTTGGCGGGAAAATTAGCTCCTTCAAGTGTGCTCAATCGAAGAACAGGTGCAGCATTACAACTACAACGAGAACTTCAATGGCTTCAGGTACATAATAAATTAATCCATTAATTTATCATAAATGATTCGCCAAGTTAGTTTCGAGTAAAATAACCAAGTTATAGTACTTTTATAGGAAGTGGAGAAATTGGTGTTTCCTTCATTTATTACTCAAGAGAACATTTCTAAGGAGACACCATATATGGTTTTCACAAGGGAACACAAAGATTTAAAGAAGGAAGGAGAGCAATGGATGAAAACCACTGCAGAGTCATGTAGTATAACTGCTGCACTTATTATCACGATCGTATTTGCAGCTGCAATTACAGTACCGGGTGGAAGCAATCAAGAAAAAGGGACCCCTTTGTTTAAAAATCAAGTTGCATTCATTATCTTTGCTATAGCAGATGCAATCTCACTATTTGCATCTAGTACATCACTTCTAGTATTCTTGTCTATCCTAACAACACGTTTTGCAGAAACAGACTTTCTAGTCAGATTGCCGAGGAGATTGTTTATTGGACTTTTCTCTTTATTACTCTCTACAACAACCATGATGGTAGCATTTAGTGCAACCTTGTTCCTTGTCTTTTGTGATAATAAACCATGGATGCTTGCTCCAATATGTGGATTAGCTTTCACCCCGATTGCCTTTTTTGTTACTCTACAATTCCCCCTCATGGTGGATCTTTTCAAGTCGACCTATTTACCCATCTTTGGTAAACAAAAGAAAAGTATGAGCCTCGTTAAATTAATCGATGAAATAACCAATAAGCTTGAGGAGTTTTTTATTGAAGTGTAGAAGAGTGGTAAAATAATGATTGTATTGTTGAACATCATGATAGTATTGTGTAATCAAATTGTTTGTAATCGTTATATGTTGCCTTCAACTTCTTTAATTTTGCATAATGTGTAAAAGTAGCATTTAAGGATAATGTGTAAAAGTAAGAAGGATTAACTTGTTCTCATGTGCTTTACACATGAATCAATTTAACATGCAAATTCAATACCGGTCAACAAGTGATTTTCGTTAGGTGGTGTTTGTTTTTTTAAAGAAGTGCTTCCCGACCTCTTTTGTCTGCTCCACGCAGACGTGGGCAGACATTAAGGTGCTACAAACCGTTTATTTTTTGAAAGACATTGGCCTAAATGAGCAAAACATCATCAATAATCAATTGTAACCTATCTTAATCATAAATCATCATCAATAACAGTCCTAGATCATTGTTATAACATCTATACAATAATCAATCATCAAACAATACATAACACCACATAAAACACCATTAACACATGTTAATTTGTATGAAAACTCATTGTTTATGGATAGGTTTTGTTTAGAAAGATGTTAGGAAGGTTTTTACCCATGAAAACATGTTTGAATCAGATCTGGACTCTTGGGGTTTAATGAAAACGAATCAAAAATGCTTTAAAAAGGATTTAGGATGAAGAACACACCGTAGATCTTTGTTTAGAAGGTGTTTGTAGGTTAGATTATGGAAAACAAGAGCAAAAAACTCCTTCCCCAATGATTAAAGTTGCTAGAGAGTGTTTAGAGGCGTTTAGGGTTTGTGAAATGGTGAAAAATGACAAAGTGTGGTATTTATACTAGTCCACATTCGCCCCCTTCACATGGTCGAATGTACCCACATTCGCCCCTTTCTCAGGGTCGAATGTACCTTAACTGGTCGAATGAACTTCTATTGTTTTCACATCCCAGGTTCGCCCCTTCATTAAGGGTCGAACCAAGATCATTTCCCAGGTTCGCCCCCACGCTATGGGTCGAACCTGGACCTATGTTTTCTAGTCTTTCCAGTTTGTCGTGTTTAACGCATTTTAACGCATCCTAACACATGAACATGCAATCTTAATCTATGTTTAACATATATAAGCATGGATGATCATCTACAAATCGTTTAAACACGTATTTGCATATAATCCACCATATAAGAATCAATCTATACATAATACTTAATTTAGTTTATGTAATTCACCAACAACGGGACTCGTAACGTGTGTGTATGTGTGATTAACCCAATGATCCTCCAAATCATTGAACCCTGGACAATACGGACTGTGTTCCGACTCAACTGACCCCGTCAAGTATGTTTAATAAACGTTTCTCGCTAAGGTAGACTTTTTGTGTTTATGAAATGTTGACCTAAACATGCCGGGTGTCACACCCTCAAAGTCGGCCATCAAAGACCGGCGTCTATCAAGTCGATTCCACCACTTCTTTGCAAGCTCAAATTGAGGCGCTATCAACTCGCCTCAACCAGTTGAGCAAAGTACAAGTATTTTGTGTCCACTAGCGACCCACACATAACTAAGACAAATTATGTGGACCATACGACAATTGGACTAATTACGGGTACACACGTAATTACAAAAAAATTGGGTGCATGAAAGACATAACAAGTCCCAGTGTGTGTAACCTATCATGACTTGAATAACAACACGGATGAGGTATGATAATGGCATGGTGGATACGCCGCCGGTACATCCTATACATAAATGTCCTGTCATACTACCAAAAGTAGAGTTATTCGTGCCATTAGAAGTTTGGGTGTCGAGTTAAAAATTTTGACCAACGCTTACGTTATTTATCTTTTGCGATACCGTTTATGTTATAGTTTAATAGGCTAATTACGCTTGCATTATTTATCTTTTATGCATATTATAACCTTGTTTTAAACCACATTTTCTACTATGCAATATTATCCTTTGCCATGAATAATCTATACTTGTAATCTCCATCAACTTCGTTCTTCCCACGTACCTTTCCTTGCTTAATCAGCAATCCCCTCGCTATCAAAAAATCTCGTTCTAAGTCCCGTAAACTATGTCCTTAACCCCTAAAAGCATTCATGCACTTAAAACAAGATTTGTTCCTCGCTTTCATATATTTTCTTGATTACTTATATACGGGATTTCAAAACTAAATAAATACTATTTATGTCACCAAAAAGTTGTTTTCGAATAGTCCAATTTCTCGTTTATTCTAGTCGCCTAAAAGAAAAAAAAAATCCTGGTAAAATTTTTGACCTTATGCAAACCAAATATCTATTACTAAATACTGCTCATTCCCGCATCTAGTCACTTATATTATGCTCACATATTTACTATCCCACCCAATTACCCAGTGACATTTTTTTACAAGCCAAAACTTCTACTACTTCTTATATATTATACAGTATATTTACTTATCTTCCCAAATTTTTGCTACTTCATATATGTTTTACCGTATATTTACTTATCTACCCGAAATTTGTTACATTAACCCCATACTCAAACTTACCTATATGTACCTTTTTTTTCTTTCACTAATCACCAAAAATGCTTTAATTGGTTAAACTTGCGAATTTTATCTACCATCCACCCACCTTACAAAAATGCTTTAGTCGGTTAAACTTTCAAATTTCTACATATAGCCTTGGGTTAAAATTTTAAAAGTATTTCTCTTACGAGCATATTATCGCACAGCGACTAGATATAGTATTTGAGTTAAGCATAATAAACTAAGTAGATTTGTTTTATTTAAACCCATATCAAACAGCATACCTATTTTCAAAAGGTCAACTCTCAAGGAAATTTCAAGATGAAATTTTCTAAAGTAGGGGAGACTGTAACATCGCGTGATTTTTACTTTTCATATATTTTAAATTCTATACTTAATAGATTCCAAGTTCGCCTTTATTCGCTTCTTTTATGTTACTTCTACCAATTCTTGACGAGTCGTCAATATAATTTATCCTAATCAATTTAGAAACTCATTTAGTTAAGATCTTAATATATATTAATTTTTTTTAAATAAAACATATATATTATTAATAATAATACTTTTAGTTTAAAAAAAGAAAAAAAAAGCACAACATGACGTTGACTTTGATTAAAAAAAATAATAATAAAAACAACATAGATTATGCAATGCCGTTCGTTTCTTTTTTTTATTTTTTTTTATTTTTTTTCATTGAGATGTCAAACCATCACATAAACTTAACCACCCACCTAACTCACTCTCAACCACCTATTAACTCTCTTAATTACCCAACCACTTTACCCCACCTATAAATACCCCATTCTCTACATTTCCTAACACTTGCTCAATCCTAAATCACTCTCTAAACCTCTCAAACCTTCAAGAACTTCAAGCAACTTGACCTTCAACCTCACTTTTCTTACACTTTCTTCACTCCTTTTCTTCTCCTAACCTCTTGGAGAAACCTCTAGGACCTAACTTTTGTTTGCTATGGCAAATGAATATAAGTAGGACACCAAAATGAAGCCTCAAAGGTGGTTCATTTTCTATTGTTTTTATGCACTAGAAGGTTAGTTGTAGTGATACCAACCAAGTTCACCAATAGCTTAATATTGGATGGACTTGTGTTATGGTTAATGGTTGACAAAGGAAAGCCAAGGCTCTTCCAAACTAAGTCACCATACACTACTCTATCTCGTAGTTATATTATGTACATATTAAAATATATACTTTCAAAACTCTATTAATCTATTAACTTGGAAGGTTTGTGGATACATCCCTACCTTACCAATACTTTACTCTCTTGACCATCCGAATCACCTTTATGGTGGTTTGTGTTTTGGTTCGCCTTAAAGGCAATGCATGAATTCCTTGTACTCTTGAATCTTCCTCCGAATCTAAATCCATTATTTTTCAACTCTAGTCTGACCGGAGCTAAAGTTCTCCTTCCTCAAGACCCGTTTTGGGAACTTAACAAACGCACCCTAAGGTGAGTTCATACTTGTCCCATTTTTACTCTTTAACAGTTTTGGGGCTCGACATGTATCCTATGCAAACATACACTAAACACTTTCATACTCACATGCTCAATCTACTAAACATGCTTATATGCTATGCCATACTAGAATTTAGACTTCTTATAACTGCCGCTTAGCATACAACCCCTTAACATGTATAGCGCTATAGGAGTAGCACCCCCCCCCCAACTGGGTCATGTTAAGTTTTACCGACCTATCACTTTGGTGTTAGGTCAAGCAGTGCAAACATGTGTTGATTATGCCTTTTGTATGATTCTATGTGTGCAAAGCTATAGCATGATGATTTGAGTAAAACATTTTAATACTATGTATGTAAACCAAAAACTAGTATGCTCACCAATGCTTTATGTGTTGACGGATATTTTATACATGTTGAAGGAAATATTTGATGCGATGATTCAAGAAACTCGTTAGGATTGGACTTAGAAACGCACCGCTTTAATCTATGAAATCATGAATGTTGTATTTCTTTTTGAACAATTTGTACTTCTTGTTTTTAATATTATGAAATGAAACCTTTAAACTATTTGTCACAAATTCTAGTATCATGAAGTCCTTGAACAATTTATCACAAGTCGCGCCTCGATGTATTTCGCCATCGGTTGGGGTGTGACAGCTCCTTTGTCCGCAGAACAATTTGTACTACCTGGTACTTGTCCGTCATCTTTGTCAACAACCTCATCTTCAAAGTTTGTATTTGTTTCTTCCTCAATGTCCATGTTTAGGTCATTTATTAATGGCAAGCCTGCATTTTTCACCGAGGAAATTGCTATTTTTTTTACCTTATTAAACAAAGGAGTTGGCATGCAGATTAAAAAGGAACCAACAAATAAATGTAAGCTCTTTTTTTAGTTTGTGTTATTGTGTTTTACCTCACCTAGACTGTTGTAGATGTCATCAGCAATTCCACCTTCAGCAGACGTATGCATCATATTAATCTTTGACATGACATCTTTGACAGCGGAACTTGCTTTTGCATTCTCTTCATTCAGGTCTTCATCTTTTGGAATACCCCAAAGAGTAGAACATAAAACAGGTAGAAAAACGCACATGGCTCCATCAGCGGAGAAGTACTGCAAACAAAAGCAATGCAAATTCAATAAAAGCCCCAAATACAAACGCTATAAGAAAATTGATGTTCATACCTATTACTCAACAATGAACCCATGAAGATATGGAAGTTAAAAAATGAGCCTTTGTCTCATACGAACACTATATGCATCAAAAGCATAAACCTACGAATGTTAAAGAAACAAATAAATCTATAAAGAATTTAGGGTTTTTGATATACATCCTTCAAAGAAGATTGCTTTTTGTAAAATTGAACCAAAAATCTGAAAGCTATTAAATATTTGATCTGAAAATTGCTAAAATGATTTAGTATTTCTTACCTAAAGTCCGAAACAAATGTGTGGCCAAAAACGAAGGAGGGGGATCTTCAAGCGCCTAGAACTCCTTCGGATCTCCCCTTTTAAAAAACGCATCAATCTTCAAATAGTACTCATCCTTGACACCGGTTGTTGCTCCGCCTCCACCACCTACAAATCTTCAATCCGCAGTCACCATTCTTTAAATCCTACACAAAACACCAAAATCAAAGATAAAGTAGAAAAAATACAAACAAAGCTAACAATCTTTAAGCGTTGTTTCCACAGCAAGTAGAAGCTGGTAATTTTTTTTAAAGAAAACTAATCTATTAATATATATAAAAGAAAACGTATATGCTGACGTGGCGTGTAATGGAGGCCTCAACCTTCCCTTGAGAGTGCCACGTGGTTTAATAATTGAGTGTTTTTTGTGTTTTTAAATTATTTCCTTTTTTAATTAAATTGAGTTATTTTAGGAAAAAAGAATTTAAAAATAAATTTAAAATTTTATCTTGCATATTTCCTCTCATAATTTTTAAACGTTTATATCTTTTATATATGAGATTTTTTAAAGAAAAAAATTACACCAAATTAACGAGCGCTTTATTATCTTTTCAACGAGTACCATAGTGCTATATAAAAAACGGAGAAAAAATCGACTATTTTTTGTGGGGTTTCGTTCATACAGAAAAAAAAACACAAAGTTCATGTTATTCATTAATCATGTTTTTTCTTTTAAACCAGGTTCTTATCTACGATGTTGAAAATCAGCCCAATCGCCATGTTATCATTGGAATTTACTAGGTATACTTCATCAAGAGAAGCTAGGAGAAAGAATCGCGCAACACTACAACATATGGTGTCAGCTTATAGCAATGTTATTTTTTTATTTATTTAATTACAAGAGTAATAATTATTACTATTAGTATTAGTATTATTAGAATGGTTATATAATTTTCAACCCTGGGACGCTCCCAGGAATAATTGATAGTTGCTGACGTGGCGTTCAATTGTGGCCTCAACCATCTCTTGATTATGCCACGTGGCATAATGAGATGCAATGGTTACAACTTCCAACTTAAGTGTTTGTTTAGTTGATTAGGTTAGGAATTATAAGAGCCATTAGAATGTGAGAAATTAGAGAGATGTGATGAGTTTTTGAATAGTTGCAGCTTACATAAGTGATTCTTTAGATGATTACTGATTAAGTTTTAGATTAGGGAATATGAGTTATTACTGATTAGAATACTATGAACATGCAATGATTAAGAGATTTTGTGGTTAGTTAACTTGAGCCATTTGCAATAGGTTATCACGTAAAATTAGATTTTTCAACCCCGGGACCCTCCCGGGGTAATCAGCTAGTGAGTTAATTAAAAGGAAAATCCCTCAACAATTGATAAACAACTAACGTTTTGCGAAAACAATTATATGAAATCATCAATTAATTAGTGAAGCAAGCAACTATTCAGATTAATTCCTAAAACAAACTGAATACAAAACCATATCAGAGAACAAAATTTCATCAACCCGATAAGTTATAACCACATATGTTTGACAACAAAATTCAAAGATTGTAAAAAACTATTGATCTACTTGATAATAACCAGCGAATCTGAATATTGGTTGGGTCTTTTTTGACGACCAAAGGAGAGGAAGGGGTTCATTTGATCCATCCAGATCTAGATCTAGATCTAATCTACCCCTAGCCTATCCTTTCCAACTTTATTTTTATTGTAAACCTAGATATTAGAATAGATTTAAGTAAAATACCTCTTTTCGAAACGATGGAAATCAAAGGCAGTTCTTCGAACCCTAGATCATGAATTGCATAGATTGTAAAAAGCTATTGATTTACTTGATAATAACCGGCGAATCTGAATATAGGTTTGAAGAATTGAAGGGAGACGTAGATGGATGTTGAACTAGAGGGAGGAGAAGGTTTCTTATTCAGATGGAAGATGGATGATTAGGAATAATGCTTCTTAGTGCCTCGTTGATCAAAAACCAGAAGGAGGACACTGTAGGAAGAGGTTTTCAACCCAAGTCTATTCTTTTATATGGGAAAAAAAAGAATAATGGGTTTTTATATGGGAGGTATTGGAGGTTCGATGGAGCTCCATATTTTAGTTGGAGCCTAGGTGGACACTGTAGGAAGAGGTTATTCAACCCAAGTCTATTCTTTTATTATATAGATAGAAGATTTGAGTGTTGGGATGGGTTGGTTTGGGTGTTCGATAAATTGGGTGACAACCTTGCATGTTTGTAGGTTAGGCTCTGAGCCTATTTCTCTTGTTTGGCTTTATCTTTTATTCATGGTTTTATGTTTGGTTTATATTCACACTGTTACTGGAGCTATAAATTTTAAATACGCACAGTAGATTTGCACTGTTTTTGGAGATATTTAGTGTTCTTTTAGGGGCTTAATTTTCTGATTGTTCCTGTTTATATTTGGGCTACTATGCTCATTAATCAATTCCATGTCACCAGTATTATGTTTGAGCCCTAGAGAGTTTCATTTACTGTACCATTTTTTTAACGCATGCACATTATCTGTGGTTCTGGACTATGAATTCTGGTACACTGTTGCTGATGTACTATGTTAGAAAATGAATTATATTAGGATCATAGAAATCTCATCACTTCCTTTTTTAGAAGATTTGGACAGCTGTTAATTGACAATCAACTAGCCGTTAAGGCTCCATAGGCTCCTTTCCTTTTTATTTATTCTCTTGTAAAGCCTATATATTGTAACCAATATTGTTAATCAAAGAATATCAATAACAATCAACTTTTCTCTGATTTACAATTTGGTATCAGAGCAAGTTTGATTCTAAAACCTACTCATCATTTACCCAAATCGATCACAATTCAAGCCACCATGTCCGAAGACGGCAACCAGAATCATGACCTATCAATCCAACTCGCAAACCTCCTCAAAAATGGGATTAATTCCCTTCCAAAAAGCCCCAAACTTTCTGATGGTTTATTGATTAACCTTAAACTCAATAATCAGAATTATGCTCTATGGACCCGAATGATTCGGGTTGCCATAGGCGGGAAATCAAAGAGTTTATTGAAACACTTAGACTCAAATCCTCCAGATCCACATGAAGAAGCTTACGAACAATGGGAACAAGACGATCTAATCGTTTTTTCATGGTTAATACAAAATATCGAACCCGCGCTTGCTAGCAACCTAACTGAGTTTCCCACATCTAAAACTCTGTGGGACGCTCTAGCAGTTACTTACAGCAGCGGGCGAGATCAAACAGAGCAACAGTACCCTCGAAGATTTCTGGATAACACTTCAGGGAATATGGGGGAGAAATCGATCGTATCGACCCAAATCCTATGAAGTGCCCAGAAGATATCAAAGCATACATTAAAATAGGTCTGAAACAAAACTTTTTCAATTCTTAAGTGCCCTTGATCGGAAATATGACCCTATTAAAAGAGAAATTCTCCGATGGGAACCTCTCCCCTCTACAGAGGCGGCGTATGCTGGTGTCCAAAAGGAAGCCGCTCACCAGAACATTCTGGGAGCAACTTCTCAGGAAGCACAAGGCATAGGAGCTGGTTTGGCTGCCATCGAAACAGAGGGGTTAGGGCTCGTTACAAAGGGGCAGAGGCGATTTGATGGAAAAAAAATGAGGATAAATCTCACCTCAAATGCACTCACTGTGGTATGATAAAACATACCAAAGAACAATACTTTAGATTGGTCGGTTATCCCGACTGGTGGACTGACGGACACAAGAAGCAAAACAAAGGCACCGGATCAGAAAAAGGGAAAGCCTCGAGCAACAACCACCCTGTAAAGGGGGATGATGGACAGAAATCGTCCAGCTTCGGAGGGATAGCCTTCTCTGATGAGGAGCAAAACATGGATGGAGGTAACCGGGTTGAGGGACTACCCTCAATTCCGAATATTATTTGCAACCCTAAATTTTTTCCCCCAAATTTCTAAGCTTGATAAACGAAGAAGATGAATCTGCTTCATGCTTTAATAGTACAAAAAACTCATCAGCTAACATTAATAATAAAGATGCATCAGCAGCCGCATCTTATAATAAGAAAGATAAAGATGTGGTAGATGTGTTTGGTAAAAAAGAAAACCTACCATTCACTAATAATGTGGACCAAATGAAAAAGTGTTTTTTGGGTGGATATAATAAACGTTTCATGGACAAAACAAATATTGATATGGGCCGATACAAACCTTCCATGGGCCAATACAAATATAATGACATGGGCCGAACTCTTGCCCCTCTAGCCCAAATCTTAAAAACTAAAGGTGCTTTGGCCCATGTTATAAAAAAAACGCAAGAGACGGGGATGGTATAAAGGAACTAAAATAAAGCCAAGAAAGTGATTACGATGTTGTTTTTATAAAAAAAACCTTTGTTTTCTAAAAGAAAAAATAAAAATTTCTTAAAGTGTAAAATAAATTCAAATGTTCGACAAGCCAATATATCTCAAAATTGCACAAAAACGGGTGAGTCATGGATTTTTGATTGTGGTGTTATTGACACCATGACCTATGACTTATCTGATATCATTTCCAAAACTACGCCAAGAATTAACAACATCAAAACTGCAAATGGGGGTGATGTTCCCGTCGAAAGAGGGGGAACCATTGAAATTTCTCCAACCTTAAAATTAAAAAATTGCCTCTATGTTCCATCCCTGTCCCACAAATTGTTGTCTATTAGTCACATTACAAAAGCGTTAAATTGCACCGTTTTGATGCATCCAACCTTTTGTATTCTTCAGGATATCAGGACGGGAATGATCATTGGGTGTGGCACTGAACGATCAGGATTGTATTATGTGGAAGAAGTGACTCAACGGGGAAATGTGATGCTTGCTCACGGGACTACAGATAGAGAAACATAGCTTTGGCATAGGAGACTAGGATACCCATCTACTAGTTATCTACATATTTTATTTCCAAAACTTTTTCCTTCCAGTAAAACTCTAAATTGTGAGACGTGTGTCCTAGCTAAAAGTCACAGACATACGTATACACTAAATAATACTAGGGTTGAGGTACCTTTTTCTTTGATACATTCTGATGTGTGGGTCCCGCGGAAGTTAATGGGGGCAAAACTTTCGTTTCTTTGTTTTGTTTATTGATGATTGTACTTGTATGACGTGGATTTATTTTTTGAAACACAAATCTGAAGTCTTTGAAAAGTTTACTATTTTTTATAATATGATCCAAACTCAGTTTAAAACTAATATTCAAATCCTTAGATCTGACAATGGAGGTGAATACGTAAATGAATCTATGAAACAATTTTGTCAAAACAAAGGAATAATTCATCAAAAGACCTGCCCCTATACCCCCGAACAAAATGGCACTGTTGAAAGGAAAAACCGTATTCTTTTAGAGATAACACGTGCATTCTTAATTGAATCTCAAGTTCCCACATCTTTCTGGCCAGAAGCTGCTGCAACTGCCACATATTTAATCAATCGGCTTCCAACCAAAGCCCTCAATCTTAAAACTCCTATTCAAGTCCTCCCTGATTTCACAAAAATTCCTCCACCTCTCACTTTACAACCACGGGTTTGTGTACAGTCTATCCCCATATCACAAAATATGATCGAGGAAAACTAGGTCCCTATGCAGAGAAATGTGTCTTTGTAGGCTATGGAATTGATCAAAAGGGGTATAGGTGTTATAGCCCAAAACACCGATATATGTACACTACCCTTGACTGTGATTTTCTTGAAACAGAATATTTCTATACTTACCAACACAGTGGTAAGGGGGAGAGAAAACATAATGACCCACTGGATTGGCTAAAATGGGTCCCATCATCTGTTAGCGGAAGTCATCACAATACCCAACGAGAGTCACCTACGTCTCCACGGTCTGGTGATGATTCACCTACTTCCTCACAACCTGTTGGTGCTACTAACCAAGGATCTTCTTGTCCTTATCCTACACCCCAAGTTGAAAATGAAGAACCTCAAACCAGTCAACACAATCAAACTACTCACCACGAGGAACCTCAAAGTCCTCCCAACATTACTAATCATAATAATTTTTCAGATGACATTTCTAACAGTGAAATTCCAAGAGAACAGGCTATGCAGGAACAACAAGAGGAACCAGCTGAGAAATATAAGCTTCCTCCAAGAGCCAATAGAGGAGTACCACCAAAACGATATTCACCAAAAAAAGAAGCAAGATCAACCAGATATCCCATGGCGAATATCACAGATGGAAATTTGTCTAAAGAAGCTAAAGCATTCACTACAGCTCTTCTAAATGAACAACTTCCCAACTCTGTAGAACAAGCGTTGAGATCCAAGGAATGGAAATGTGCTATGGAAACTGAAATGGATGCTCTTATAAAAAACAAAACATGGGAAAAATGTGTTCTTCCCTTAGGAAAGAAAACTGTTGGATGTCGGTGGGTCTTTACTATTAAACATAAACCAGATGGAACAATAGAAAGACATCAAGCCCGTCTTGTTGCCAAAGGATACACGCAGACCTATGGAATCGACTATTCTGAAACATTTTCTCCTGTAGCCAAGATCGATACAATCTGTGTTCTTCTATCTATTGCTGCAAATGAGGGATGGCCTCTTCATCAGTTTGATGTTAAGAACGCCTTCCTTCATGGAGAACTAGAAGAAGAAGTATATATGGATGCCCCCCCCCCCGGTTTCACAGACGACTTTAAAAAACAAGAAGTATGTCGATTAAAAAAGACCATCTACGGTCTTAAACAGTCCCCTCGAGCCTGGTTCGGAAGATTTACTTTGGCTATGAATATATACGGGTTCAAGCAAAGCAATTCTGATCATACCTTATTTCTCAAACGAAGAGGTAAACTCATAACCTGTTTAATTTTATATGTGGATGATATGATTATTACAGGAAATGATAAGGAAGAAATGGAGAAGTTAAAGGCGAATCTTTTTTGTGAGTTCGAGATGAAAGATTTAGGAAGACTGAAGTACTTCCTTGGAATTGAAGTCCTGAGATCGAAGCAAGGGATTTTTATATGTCAAAAGAAATATATCCTTGATCTTCTTGCCGAGACAGGAATGATCGATTGCAAGCCAGCGGATACACCAATGATGACCAATAAAAAACTCTACATGGAAGAAGGAGCAAAATTGGCAGATAAAGGGAAATACCAACGTCTGGTGGGCAAGCTCATATATCTCTCACACACTCGTCCAGATATTGCATATGCAGTGGGAGTTGTTAGCCAATTTATGCACCAACCCCAAATTAGTCACATGGAGGCGGTGCGAAGAATTGTCAGGTACCTTAAAGGGACTGCCAGCTATGGAATTCTCTTCCAACCAAACAAACATTTGACGATTCAAGCCTACACTGATGCCGATTGGGCAGGAGACCAACAAGACCGGAGATCTACATCAGGATACTTTACATTAGTAGGAGGAAACTTGGTTACTTGGAGGAGTAAGAAACAAAAGGTTGTTACTCTGTCCAGTGCTGAAGCTAAATTCCGAGGTATTGCAAGGGGGCTAGCAGAGGTCTTATGGATACGCAAGCTTCTAACTGAAATTGGATTTGCTCAAAGGGAGGCAAGCAAGATCTTGTGCGACAACAAAGCAGCTATACAAATTTCTGAGAACCCTGTTCAACATGACCGTACGAAACACGTAGAAATTGACAGACATTTCATCAAAGAAAAACTCAAAAATGGAACTATAGAACTCCAGTTCACTCATTCGGAAGATCAATTAGCTGATATTCTTACTAAATCTGTCAATGGAAGACTTCACAACAATTGCCTACCCAAATTTAGCATCGGGAATCCCACTACTCAACTTGAGGGAGAGTGTTAGAAAATGAATTATATTAGGATTAGAGAAATCTCGTCACTTCCTTTTTTAGACGATTTGAACAGCTGCTAATTGACAATCAACTAGCCGTTAAGGCTCCTTTCCTTTTTATTTATTCTCTTGTAAAGCCTATATATTGTAACCAATATTGTTAATCAAAGAATATCAATAACAATCAACTTTTCTCTGATTTACAATTGTACTAAACCTTGGTGTTGTTTAGTATTACTGCTGCTGCTGTTTGGGTTCCTGGTATTCTTGTTACTAATTTGAGTCCTTTAATCCTTATGTTGATTTCATTCTTTTCGCTGTGATCAGATGGGTGTGTAGCTATGGTTATGTTGGTCAATTGATTTCATTCTTTATGCTTATTATGTTGGTTTACTCTGAGCATTTCATCTGGTTGCTGATGCTCTTTTTCCGTGTTATTCTGAGCTTGCGACTGCTGCTCTCCTTTTTTTGACATCTTGTGTCTTTGCATATGGGTCATAATGCACTGATTTGTATATTACTCATGCACCTGTTTATATTGTATGTCGCTATTGCTTCTGTCTTGCTAGTTTTCTTGCCTCTGGATCTGCTAGTTACATGGTAACTGCTTGATGACAGTCCTTATGAAGATAATATTGTTGTTATTTGATTTTAATCTGATTTTATTCTGACCCATGAACCGGCTTCTGAATTGATCAACTAGTTTCTACTAATAAAAGTTTTTCATTAAATAAAAAAACATTACAAATTACATCAAGATAGTGGGAAGGTGGGCAACAAACGGTGCCGTCACCCTTTTCTGAATGGCAAACCCTAACCGACTAAAAACGTAACCTTGCCCACCCGGAGCCGAGACACTACTATGAATAACTCGCTGGACCCTGTTCAGGAAACGGGTGGCCTCCAGTGCCAATGAGCCAAATGTATCAAAAGCTAGGGGTACGAAAACATGTTAGTTCTCCTTGCAGACTTTAACATGTTTTTCTACCATCTTCGCCTCTGCTTTCTGCAGCGCTTGCCCTGCTACAAAACCACTATCCCTCAACCCAACTAGAGAAGATACACCTGTCAGGTCAACACAAGCATGCTTCTCCCGGCCCACCCAAAGACAAGAAGATCTGCTGGACGCAAGGTGGATCTCCCCTCTATGGGATCCGAGAGAAAGTTCACAGGGGCCTCCATAGGTTGCATGCTTAGGCTATACTTTACACATTATATGATTTTTTGACTACATTTATGATTATTGGTGCATTGGTTTTAAGATATGGTCCCGTAAATCCATTGTAGAACAGTGGAATCTATGCATTCCCATGACTCAAGATGTGAGGTTTTAGCAGGTTCTGTGTCTTTTTCGGTGGAGGATGAGGGTGCGGGTTGGCGAGGTTGAAGATGATCAAAAACCTCATAAGCTTTGCAATAGATTTTGAAAAGTTCGGCCTAGGTGTTGTAGTGGCTTGTTTGCATATCAAGGATAAGAGATAAAGTTTTTAATGTTGGTGACGGTGACCATTGGGTGTATATGTGAAAAAGACATGATTGAAAAGAGGAAAAGGAGAGGTAATGAAAAAAAAAATCTACAGAATGATGAGAGGGGAGAGCAGAGGTAGGATTGAGAGGAGAAGATTTTTAAGCTCATGATACCATGAAGAATAACATGGCTCAATGTTTGCCTCTTCTCATTAACCAATGATATAAATACAAATTACAATCCCATTATTATATAAAGAGATAATTACATAATACTATCCTTAAATACATTACAACATATTCTATTGAGATATTCCATTAGTGGCAACTGAAAACCTTTTTGATAATGGATTAAAATTGGTAATATTTGACAGGAATTTGATTGATTCATACACTCTTTAACATATTTTATAAATAATCGGTATCTCATAGGAAAGGAAAACTGCACTTTATGCGACTTTCAACCCATTTTACAATATATTTTTTTTCTGAAATTGACCCATTCATAAGTAAACACATCGAACTTGACATCATAAACTTTGATAAAACCATGTATGTCTCTCAGCCTGTTAACAATATAAGTCTATAAATGGCTAGCATGAGCTCTTGGTTATTCTATTCATCCAAACAACTTGAGACCTATTCAGCATTGTTAAAACTATAATTGTCATATCAAGATCTTTAAGAAGGAAGTTTAAGGTAACACTGGAAACAAAAACTTGTAAAATAGCCATGCAAGGCCCATTACATGTAAACTTAAACATATAAAACTAATGTAATAAAATCAAGCAAGCCACCAAAACACCAATAATCATTAAAACACTCACCCAGCTTTTGTGAAATGTAAAAAACACATAAACCAGTTGACCAATTCATGGGTCAGAATTTTCATCAGAAAACATACTCATAAGTTATATATGATATATCAAACAGCAGCACACCAATATAAGCTTCATGGAGTGTCATCAGTAGTCGTCGTGCAACTAGCAGACCTAGACACAAGAAAAACAGCAGGATATCATGACTTACACTAACAAACTATTTATTTTATCACTCTTGTACACTTTGATACAATGGAATACATGATTCAAAGATCCGTACTAATTTCACTTAGTGCCATTTGCACTATTTTATCGAGTGTTCTACTAAAATGACTTTGCCTGCTCTTTTCTTTTTTGTTGCCAAAGATGGGTATGTACATCGACCTGAAAAGATCCACCATGAGCGGAAATTGTAGGGTAACAAAAGAAGCAATTGGAATGAAAGCCAATCCACATATAGGAAGAAGCATCCATGGTTTTTGGTCACAAAAAACAAGGAACAAGGTTGCACCGAAGGCTATCATCATGGTTGTTACAGATAGGAATAAAGAGAAAAGTCCAATAAATAATCTCCTCGGCAAGCTGACTAGGAAGTCTTTCTCAGCAAAACGTGTTGTTAGGATAGACAAGAACACTAGTAATGCCGTAACGGATGCAAATAGTGAGATTGCATCTGATATAGCAAATATAAAGAACGCACTTTCCTTTTTAAACAAGGGGGTCCCTTTTTCTTGATTGCTTCCACCTGGAACAGTTATTGCAGCTGCAAATACAATTGTAGTAATAAGCGCAGCAGTGATACTACATGATTCTGCTGTGGTTTTCATCCACTTTTCTCCTTCCTTCAACAAATTCTCGTGTTCTCTTGTGAAAACCATATCCGGTGTCTCTTTGAAAATGTTCTCTTGTGTAATATATGTGGGAAATACAAATTTCTTCACTTCCTATTAAAAAAATTGTTTAACTTGGTTATGCTACTATAGAATAACTTAACAGTTCAATCATTATTAACTATGGTTTAGTTCTCATGTATATACCTCATGCCATTGAAGCTCTCGTTGTAGTTGTAATGTTGCACCTGTTCTTTGGTTGAGTACACTTGAAGGGGCCAATCTTCCCGCCAAGTTAAAGATATTGTTTTTATAAGAATCTTTATAGACCCTATATTGATTTTTACGTTCCCCAATGTCATAGATAAGGTTGTAGATTTTTTCGGAGCGGTTCAATATTGCTAATTGAATAATGTCATACCCACTTTTATCAGGACTCTGAATTGCTTTAGGTGATCTAAGTAGGATCTTATCAACAACTTCATAAGCATTTTGACACGCAGCCTCAAGAATTGGTCGGGTATAATAGGGGTGATCCGTACCAGATTTCTTCAACCTACGAATTGTTTGCATATAACAAAAGTCATCACCACCAGAGTTCTCCAACCTGTCTATTTCATCACAGACATGTTCTAGAACTTTTCTGGCTTCATCCAAATCCTTCTTTTTGTTCTCTATTCGCTTGATGGGTGCAACTGAGTATTAGTTAGAAAAGATTACGAATTTTTATAAGATAAATTTTAGAGCTAAATTGGCAAGGAGGTATTTACATAGCATCTTTGCGCCCTTCCACAAATTGGAATAAAGGAAGTGGAATATAAGACGAGCGACCAATATGAGGAGGCGTGTAAATACAAAGGGCAATGCAAGCCATGCTTGTACTGCATACGCACAAAATACTTTATTAGAAAAGAGTAATGCTCACTTTTAGTTCAAATATATACAATTAATTCTTGACTTGTGTTTACCTGTTTGTATTACCGACTTAAATAGCAGAGTACCGATGGCCTTATCACTCGGTGATCCTTTGACTATAAACTTATATAGGACGAACACAGGAAACCCCAAAAGTACCACAATCGTCAACGCCTCCCCCTGTAATAGTAAACTGACCGGCAATAGCCACTCAGAAGGGGCTGAAAAATAAAGAACCAAAACCAATAATCATCATTAAAATAGATGGAAAAAGAAATTAGAAAAAGAGCTTAACAAATGAAACCGTTTATAATTCATTAGAAACATACAAGGATATACAAGTTTTTCCCAATGGTCGAGCCCGCTAGGGAAGTTTTTAGCTAGAGCCATGAGTACATCGTCACTTCTTGAAGCAGACTTAGGAAAATTTTGAACCAACTCTAATGCTAAACCTACAAGCATAAACAATAAAATGTCACTGTTCAACACAATACGTTTATGTTTTATATTTCCTACTCTACTTACTGTATTGTTTTGCGGATATAGCATTAATAAGAAGGTTGACCACAATATCATCATCAGGGTGAACAGAGACGGCTAAAGAAGATTGCAACTCTGTTTTGCCATCATCATTGACAGATTTCAGCAAATATCCAATGGTATCAAGATGCATATATTCATAAGCTTTTTGCAATGGTTCTACACCTTTATAATCTTTGACCCGTAACAACGTTCTGTTCCTTTTAACCAGTAGATCTGCAATATCAGTGTTGCCAACAATCGCAGCAATGTGAAGCGCTGTACTTCCATCAGAGTCTCTCTGCTGAACTACTTGGTCATCATTCATATACGACAACAATTGTTTCACAAAATGGTTATGACCTATTCCAACAGCAATGTGAAGTATAGTGCTACCATCACTTCTCAACGCTTCTGTAAGTACGACTTTATTTTTTCCTAAGATGGATTCTGCTTTTGGCCAATCCCCCTGTTTTGTAACTGCATGTAAATCATTTCTGTTGACTTGTTCATCTACTTGCCTTATAAACTCCATCAATTTCTCACGTTCACTTTTTGTATCGGTTTCTGTTGGAACAGTGTCTTGATCCACTATAATTTCTATTGCATTTGCGCCTTCTTCATCTGTGGGTGTTTCTGCTGAAATAGCATCTCTGTTGTCTTCTCTTTCTATATCTGCATCGCACTTTTTTAAAGTAGAATCTGTATAGCGTTGAAGTTTCATTTCAGTGATTATTAACACATGATTAGACCTTTTGAACTGTGACCGGTTAAAATCAGGTTTTCAACAAGACCACTTTTATTTCAAGAGTGTTTTTTTAACTATAATTAACTTAAGAAAATGTTTGTTGGTGCAGACTTGTGAATGTAGCTATGCAATTCTGTATCACTTTCTATTGTGTGTGAAAGTGAAACTGATGCCGAGAAGCGAATTTGTGAGTAGGTGGTTAAACTCACTTATCAAGTCAGGCGAATTTAGTCAAGAATTAATGATAAATTCGCATGATGTGAACTAGAGGCAGCCACTTACACCTTAGACGCACTTGTATCTATAATGTTTTGTTAAAAAAATCAGGAATCCAGTATATATAAGTACTTGCAAAACGCCAAATCAGTAATGTAACACAATGCGTATAAACTAAAATATAACATTGTGACAATCATTATTTTCTCAGCGTACAACAAAGATAAAGCAATTAATAAACACAACTATGTATCCTACAAAATCATTGTTTGTTTTTATATGCAAAAAATGTTGTGTTAAACTGTTCTGATCAATGAACCACCCATTTAAGCATTACTGGTCAGAATCTATACCAAGACAGCTAACTGGTCTGATCCTCGGTTTGGAAATTCTTGTAATTTAGGCTTCAATCCGAAGCCGGTCCGGTCTGGTTTTTACCAACAATCACCCCCATTTCCAACAAATCCCAAAACTATAACTAACTAATATCCGGTTTGACATTAAAATAAGCATAATCATTTGGAGACGTACATTTTTGAAAACGCATAGCAGGATCACAGATAGATTTTAATTCAATTGAATTTGCGCCTTCTTCAACTGTGTTTGTTGCTGCTGAAACTGTATTCCTGTCGACCTCTTTTTCTGTTTCTGCATCCGACCTTTTTGAACTTGAATCTGTATCCGTAAAATGTTTCATTTCAGTGATTATGTAGGAAGACATTAACGCATGGTTAGACTTTTTTCAGCCATGAGTCCGTGACCAATCTAAATCAGCCCAAATCAGGCTTTCAACTAGACCACTTTTATTTCAGGAGCCTTTTTTTAACTATATTTAACTTATATGTTATAAGCAAGTTAAGCCAATTATATAATGTTTTGGTACAAAATCATGAACCAAATATATATATATATATATATATATATATATAGATGCTTGCAAAACCGCAGTGTGACACAATGTGTATAAACTAAAATATAACATTGTAACAATCTTTATTTTCTCTCTGTACAACCAAAAAAAAAAGCAATTTCTAAACACCAGAATGTATTGTATTCTAACAAAATCATTCTGTTTTTATATGCAAAAACGCTGCTCTTAAACTGTTCTGATTGATGAACCACCCAATTACTGGAATCTACCAACCAAGACACCTAACTGGTCTGATCCTAGGTTTAGAAATTCTTGTATATTCAGCTTCACCCTGAAGGCAGTCAGGTCTGGTTTTACCCCCCCCCCCCCCCCCCACACACACACACACACACGAACACACTTTTTTCGATTCGTAATGTAAATTTTACCAAAAATTCTATACGTATTGAGTTTGGCCCCCTAGATTTTGCCGAAAACCAAGTTCAAGATCCGTCAATGCCCAAGGAAACATCCTAGTGGTAAGTGATGTATTTATCCTAGAATATCTAGTAACTACGGGTAAAGAAGGATAACTAATACCCGGGTTAGCATTTTATTTTACTTTTTAAAGAAAACAAATACAAAGATTCCATTCCAAACTCGTAAAAATTACATCAAGATAGCAGGCAGGCGGCAACATTAAAAGAAAACATATTATTAGACGTACCTTCTTGCAAACACACAGGAGGATCACAGATGTATGTTAGTTTATCCCAAACAGCTTTAGCAGAACCAAGATTGTGGACATCTGCAAGCAAATCTTCACAAACAGAACTCAATATCCAACCTTTGGCAAGACTGTCGTATTGTCTAACTGTGTCTGTGCTAGAATATGTTGGTGCTACAAATGTGGGGTCCACAATGCCACCCATGTTGTTACTGTCTAGCATGCAAAGCATTTGTGACTTCCAAACATGGTAGTTGTTGTTGCCTGAAAGTTTGACTGAAACAAAGTTGGATACATTTGCAATTGATGCATATAAGTAGTTAAGGTCTTGTGTTCCTGCTGAAGCACTCATATTATTATTATTATTATTATCCCGGTTTGAATAGTTGATGACTTGATGCCTGCACAAGTAAGTTTACAGATTTTTGAGAGAGAGAGAGAGAGAGTTTATGATACATCTAGTCTAATCCACTTCTCTCTTTTATTGGCTCTCTTCCCACAAAAGTTACTAAAATAACCTTCTTGAATCTAGAAAGTGTAAAAATGACCCTTCATTTTTTGTTTCACTACCGGTACCAGCTCCTATATCGGAACCAATATAGGTAGTGAATTGGTTGAATATCGGTACCAATTTGATACCCATTTTTAGCAGTTTTTTAGATCGAAGCTTTTGATTCGGTAAGGTACAGTATTTTACAGGGGCGGATCTATTACTATAGCCAGGGGGTGCGGACGTTGCGCCTCAACTTCGCGCGCGTAGTGGAAAATTAGTGGAAAATTTGGTTTCTTTTACGAAATTTGAAAAACGTTGCTACTAAAATGAAAAAAATGAAAAACGTTACTACTGAAAAATGTTTCTAGATCCGCCACTGGTATTTTACCATTTTTTTACCTTTGAATACCGTACCGAGCACATTCGATACCGATACCGAGTTCATATATTGTAAATCAAATTTCAACCATTTTCATTTCTTAAAATTTGACAAGTTACACCAAAATGGAAAGTAGACGGGCAACAAGTTGTGCCGCCACCCATTTTTGAATGCATTACACGCTTTTTTTTTTGTTAAAATATAACGATAATTGTAAAACTGAACGTAGGTACTCAAGTTTTTTTTAAAAGATTGTGATTTTATCTTTTTAATTCATTGATGAAGTAGTCATTGGCGAAACTTTAACTTTTAGACGGTGGAGTTGAAAGTTAGGAAAACTAATGCTCCGGCCCTTGCAAGTAGTCGCTCTCACATAGTAGCCATCAAGGGAGACTCATAAGACCACAAGGTGTGGTTGCCGCCCCCCACCCCTATGCCGCCCCACCACCTGGGCATTTTGGCCCCACCACCATGTTTGGCCCGGCTTAAACGGCAAAATAATGCCGGTGATGCCGCCCCACCACCCTTGCCGCCCCTGGGGGGTGGTGTAGGGAGGCCCGGCAAGTGGATGCCACCCCTATGCCGCCCCCCATACCCATTAGTCTAATAAAAATGATATATACTTCCAGACTCCAAAACAAGCAACTATAAGCTGTGGGTTCAAGCAACAACTACTCATGAGGAGGCTGTGGATTAGTGGCCCAACTGAATATTGCTCTAAAAATATTAATATTAAAATAAACTAGTGGGAATACAAACCAGACTTTAAGCAGCTATATGCATCCAACAATAATGTATCCAACTTCGTTTCAGTCAAACTTTCACGAAAACACAATTTTATTTGGAAACTACAAATTTAATATACATTAATAAACACATTTAAATTGAATTATTTAAAGTTACCATTCATTAATTAAAACAAAACATACGAGAAATTAAGTTCAACAAAAGATATAAGACCGGTAGGTATGGGGTACGGCAAGGGGCCGGCATCGCCATGCCGTGCCGGGCTACACCGCCCCCTGGCGCGGCAACGGCATGGCCGGCAATCCCTTGCCTCTCATGCGGGGGCTAGTTTTGTATTGGGAATTGGAAATGGAACGTTGGACCATCATCTCTCTTCCCTCTCTCAATAAACCGAATACCCATCTCCCTCAACCACCACCTCCTTCCATCTGTCCTCTACCATCGTCTGTGGCGGCATAACACAGCCAGAAAAGCTAAAAGACGCCACCGGAATCGCCAACTTAGCGGGTCTTTTCCGCTTCGAAAACGTAGAAGAACCCGACCCGGTTGCAAGTGGTTGCTGCTTTGGAAGATGAAATGTGAACGAAGTTGATGATGATGTAGAATGGGTTATGGAACATGATTGATCAGGTGATGGTGATGATGTTTTGAAATAGACAAATGTTAGAACTATTGATGAAGGGGAGAATACAGGGGAGTTTGGGATTGCAACGGTAATGCTTTATGAGATGAATAATTTTTTTTTTTTTTTTTTTTTTTTTGAAAGGTTTATGAAATGAAGAATAATACGTGTTGGGTGGTATTTAATTAAAAAAAAAATTAATTAAAAGAAACAAAAAAAAAAAAACATTAAATGATGTTGGGCCTCCTCCACACCCCTAGGAGCATCATCTCATGGATGCTCCTACCTCACGCTGACGTGGCAGCTAAGGTGGAGGCAAGGCATGGAAGTTGGGCCTCCTCCACACCTAATGGCTAATACATTCAAACCAAATTCAGCAAAATTAAATAATAAATTCAACAAAAGATTAAATACATTCAAACCAAGTTCAGCAAATTAAATAATAACTTCATTAGCATACAAAATTTAAGAGTCTCTCTCTATATACAATGTGCAGAAATAATATACAAATTAGCAGCAGCATGATTTATGACCCCATAATGAATAATAGTTATACCATCAATCTTATGAGGATCAAAATCATGCCAGGAAATATAAAATAATCCAAGAATTTATCGTCACAAAACACATACGAACCGTGAGAGAGTTCAGCAACCATAATACACGTCAGCTCATAAGAAATCCAACATGTGAATCAAATTCATACACATCAGCAGTCAATATGGTTGATCAGGACATACCAGATTCAAAGATAAGCATCTGACAATAACAGCAGTGATCAAATCAGGGTTCAAACTTCAAAGTGAAAATAGCAATATTTACAAGACATCCAAGCTTCACAATTGTTAAACGACGGGATAGCAGCAACCGGAAACTCAGAAGAGCCCGGAAAACAGTGCATCAGCAACCAGACACCATGCTCACAGCAAACCAACATAATGAGCAACATCAAGAATAAAATTAAACGGACAGCATGATTATAACCGTGCCCCCAATTGACCACAACATCCAAATGAAACTATCATAAGGTCTAAGGACTCAGATCAGTTAAAAAAATGCCAGCTAATGATAAACACAATAGCCCTGTAGGCTTGTAAAGAACATAAAACAGAGAAAATCAACTGAACCCAACCAGCAAATGATAAAGATTTATTTTTCCCATCCATGATTCTGCGCTTAATGTTATCAATCAGCCTAGTACAGTCTTTAAAGATATCACTCGGACAGGAAGAATAACTTCATTGAATGACATAGTTCCTTTAAGTTACGAGAACATTCACAAAAAAAGACCACACTTTTGTTCAGATTAGTATAAAGGACAAAAACTACATAGCTTGATATTAACCCGCATGTACCATATAAACTATGCAATGTCAATCGAATTAACATATACAATTGTTTATTTTAGTACAATCTAAACATAACAAATGTGTTGTCAAGGTTATTTTACCGCTTATATTGGCTGATCAGCCCAAACCTAATAACCTTTTAGACGGTAGCATATCAAATTCAATCTATGTAGCTTCTTTGTGCTCTTATTTTTCCTTCTATACATGATTGATCAGCAACGCTGCAACCTACAGGATAAATTCTGTATAATCTCTTACCTGCCTTCCATGGAACGCGATTAATGAATCTATACATGAGTAATTTTCAACGTTCCATGTTGCCTAAAGGCCTGCGATACATGAGTAACCTTCAATGTCACATAGATCATACAATCTCGAATGTTGAAGATTACTCGTGTATCTCAGGCTTTCACGCGATATACCAGTTACACACAATAATACAACATCAGCAATTACAAGTTTTAAAGTTCTAAAGATAAAATGTACAACTTCTAAACTTATGCAAGATAAATTCAAACATTTTTCAGATCTTTTAAGTTTGCAAACTAATTTATCGTCAAGTAAAGTAATTCACAAATCAGGCAGTTTAACACAATGCGAGGACAAAATTATACATGAGGCTCAGATCTGTAAACAAGGGAACAAAGACGGATAGATCCGCCATGGCTGCAAATATATCGGTTGCAATGTGAAAGAATCTTTCACAAAACCATCCGGACCGATTGCCCAGCCAAGATGCAAATAATCTCAAACTTTGCTCCCAACCACTCGGGCATATTAAACTTTATAATCATCACAGCCTCTTTAAGGATCGAAACCGGTTTCAACAGTCTATAAACACAAACCGTACCGGTTTCTGAACCCAAAAAACCGGTTTTTGTACACCTCTAGCTAATAAATGAGGATATATCCGCCATGGCTGCAAATCAATCGGTTGCAGTGTGATAACATAAGCATCCGGATTGTTTGCCGAGCCAAGATGCGGATAATCGGAAACTTTGCTCTCATCCAACATATTATTATTATTATTATTCAACTTCTTCTTCTTGTTCATCATCATCATCATCATCATCATCATCATCATCACAACCAGTTAAGGTTGATTTTAAGAGGGTGTTTGGAATTGAGTTTATGAATTATATATTATTGTAAGTAACTAATACTAGCATATACCCGGAGAGCTTATCAAATAAAGGGGTTGTTGAAATTGGAACAGTAGAATCATTGGCCATCAATAAGAATACTAATTTTGACTTAGTAATAATAATAATAAAGTCAAAATTAGAGTTCAATTAGAAAAGAGGAGGGCAACCACCCCTAATAACCATCTCCTCTCTCAGAAGGCCTCATCTTGTCCGAGTGGAATTTTGTTTACATTTCAAACCCTAATTTGTTGCCTACAATTTATATGCGTGTGCAGGGTGATTGAGACTAAATTACAGATTAGGTCCTTGGAGTATTTGTCAGTAGATACTTTTAACTTCAAACTTTAAAGTTGTTCCCAATTTTTACTTCGAAATGAAATGAAACAGATTCAAAATATTTAGTTTAATATATTTTGCAATCTTTTAGGATATATCATTTTAAAATTTAAAATAATGAAATGCATATCAATGTAATTGCATTTGTTGAATATCAAAATCTCTTAGCAACAATGTGGAATCTTTAAGCCATGTGGTTATGGGCGTGAAAGGGCACTCATATAGGTTGGTTGCTCGGCATGAACATTGGTACCAACGAAGGCGTGGGGTGGGAGCGTGGGGCAATGAGGAAGCATTTTGGCTAGTGGTTGAATGATGGTTGCAAGGGGGATGGGCACCAAGGGGTGCTATTATGGGCTAATGAACGATGATTGCTTATGTGGAGTCTATGTTGCAACGTTTATTTTCTTTTAAAGCCTCAATAAGTCTCCTACAACAACACAATCTTAGTATGCATCAAATTTGTTCGGATTGAGTGGATCAGCATATAGCTCCTATCTTTTTATAGATAAATGGTGTGTTTCTTATTACAAAACCAATAGCATTATTGTAAAGGACCATGTGTGTTAATAATTATTAAATAGTGTTTTGGGGACTTTCAAATTGTACATAATAGATCCTTTTTAGATGTCAATACCATTAGTGTACAGTGGTAAACACACTGGTGGACAATGATAGAAGATCTAGGGGGTCCTCGGTTCAATTCTTGAGCAAACGGGTTTTACCGGTAATTTCATCGTCATGCCTACGGGCGGATAGGTTACTGGGTTTTCCTCAAAATTGGTGTTTGACAACCCGGGTACTCTCGGTGTACTTGAATTTGTCGAAAGGGTGTCCCGAGAGTGTTCGGGTTTGATTTGTTGGCCGTTAAAAAAAGATCTTTTTAGATTGACTTTTTTCAAATAAAGTGGTCAAAATTGCAGCATCTAATCATCAGTAATGGCGATATCACATAACAAGCACATTCTTATATTCTTGCAGATTTAGCATTAGGAAAGATGATAAAATGGTTAGTGCTTGAACTTCAAGCGTTTAGTAACGGGTACATTCTTATAAATAACTAAATAAGTAGTGTGTTTCGTATGATTAGATAAGATACATTATTGCCATAATAATATAACTCCGTTGAATAAACTACTTCAAAACCACCTGACCCCTTTTTTTTTCCAAAGTTGCCTCATTCATGATTACATTTGTCCTGTAAGACGATGTAGTCATTCATACATAACAATGTTTGCAACTTAATTAGTATTTTTAACAGTGTTTAATGGGGAGAATATATAAAAGATGAATTTGATGTTTTGGTGTTTATCAATGATGATTTGCAACTACTTATATTCACAAACTGTCATCATCAGTTACCATGCAACTAGCAGGCCTAGAGGCAAGAAAAAATAGCAGGAAAGAAGCAATAGTGCCATACAATACAAATTAGTGCATTATGACCCATATGCAAAGATACAAGCAGTCAAAAGAAAGAAGCGAGCGGCTGCAGCCTGCAAGCTCATAAAAAACCAACATAAATAGCAACCTAAAGAATGCAATCAATTAACCAAAATAACCATAGCTACACACCCAATTAATCACAGCAACAAGAACAATATTATCATAAGGATTAAGGACTCAAAACAGTAAATAAGAATACCAGCTTAGTTTAAAAAAACTTGAGGAGCTCCGAAGTGTTTTGGATCCAAAAGCCGAGGCGAGAGCTTCATGTATGTGAGGCGCCTAAGGGGAATTTTTTTTTTCAAAATATTTATACAAGTCAATACGACATATTCTACTTGTTAATCAACCCTAAACACAAAAACATAATTGTAAAAACATAATTAAACATACTTTGAAGCTGAAACACACTTAAAAATCTTTAAAAGACCCTAATTTTCACTATTGGCCCAAATAAACCCTGATTTTGACTATGCCTAAGGCGCGCCTCATGTAGATGAGCGCCTCGAGAATAAAAAGGCTCTTTTCCAAGCGCCTCGAGCGCCTAAGGCGCGCTTTTTTAAATCATGAATACCAGGAACCCAAACCACAGAATTCATAGTCCATAACCACAAAATATGTGCATGCGCAAAAAAATGGTACCCTAAATGAAACTCTAGAGCTCAAATTTAATACTTAGGTGACAAGGGAAATGACTAATAAGCATAATATCCAAAATATAAACAGGAATAATCTGAAAAATTAAGCCCGTAAAAGAATAACCTCGTAGCTAGAGCGACAGTGCAAATCTCTGTGAGTACTTAAAATTTATAGCTTCAGCAACAGTGCATGCATGAACCATACACATAACCATGCAATAAGCTAAAACCAAATAAGCAACATGGGCTCAGACTCTAACCTACCTACATGCAAGGTTGTCACCCAATTTATCGCACACCTAAACCAACCCATCGCATTGTCCTAACACTCAAATAATGAAAAAAAAAAGTGCTTAAATAAAACTTAGCAGGCCATTTCAGTGCTTCAACCCATTTATTCTTTTGATTAAACTTGAACCGACACCCACATAAAGACCTAGAATTTGTGGCATACTTTTTAAATCGACACGTCCATGCTATGGCAGCCTCATAACTCATTAGTTTCCTAATGTTTAGACCCATCAGTAAAATTATAACACCCTCAACTGGTCAGTGTTTATCTTGGTAGGTTCTAAATGCATTTCATGTCAAATATAGTACACAACACCCCAACGACCAGCTTCTGTATCACACCGCAATTACAGGTGTTTACATGAAATCTAAAACTAAAATTTATTGTCGCATTAAAAGCATCATATTAAATTCATATACTTCAGATGTTTTGGATTTACAAAGTAAAAGAAAATGATTATATATATGAGGCTCAGATATGTAGACAACGGACCAAAGCAGGATAAGTCCGCCATGGCTGCAAATTAACCGGTTGCAATGTGAGAGAATATTTCACATAACCATCCGGATTGATTGCCCTGCCAAGATACGGATAATCTCAAACTTTGTTCCGACCCACTCGGACATATTATTATTCAACTTCATAATCATCATCACAGCCTCTTTGTACATATTAAGTGAAAAGGTAAAGCAGTGAAGGGATAATGATAAGGAAGGTGTTGGATAGAGATGCACGTTTGGTTGTTTACATCAATCAACAGCTGCAGAGTTAACTGATCGAACAAAACACAGGAGAGGGGTTGTTGAAATCTGAAGAAAATCATCGGCCACGAACAACAAGACTAACTTTGACTTTAATAATAGTAATAATAATAAAGTCAAAATTAAACTTAAATTATTAGAAGAGAGGAGGGCAACCACCCCTAATAACCATATATCTCCTCTCAGATGGCCTCATCTCATATCTTGTCTGAGTGGAATTTGTTTACAATAATAATAATATTACAAACCCTAATTTCTGTCCTCATTATTCATATTCGTTGGTTTGGGTGTTTTTGCCTGTTTGGGACTGAATTACAATAATGGTCCTTGGAGTATTTTCAGTAGACACTTTCAGCTTCGAACTTTTAGTAATTACATTATGTTTTGTTAAGTTGATAATATATTGAACAAGTATTCAATTTATCTGGTTTTCAGTTTTGATATAAGTCGGTTTCAATACTTTCAGGTTGAATGACGAATGTTTCCTAAATGCCTGATATACACAGGTGATTTTCAATTTTGAGAAACATACAATATTTAATGTTGAAGATCACTCATCTATCTCAGGCTATCATAAAACTTCTAAAATAAAAAAAAATCAATACGTGAATGACTTCAACGTACAGGTACAACTACTTTAATTGTGTAACAAATCCATATATTTAAGAGCTTTGGGTTTGCAAATTGTTTTCTTTCGTCAGTCAAAAGATCAAATACATGAGGCTCATATATGTAAACGGAACAAAGATGATAAATCCGCCATGGCTGCAAACCAGTTAGTTGAAATGTGTGATAAATCTCTCTCATAACCATATGAATTGCCTAGCCAAGATGCGGATAATCTCAAACTTTGCTCCTACCGACTCAAACAAATTATTGAAGTTCATCATTACAATCATGTTAAGTTTAAAGATAAGCATGTAAGAGATCATGATACCACTACATCGCGGGCTCTTTGGTTGTTTTAAAGATAAGCATGTACATTTGGTTGTTCGTCAACAGTTGCAGTTAAACGATATAAGGGGTTGAAATATGAAGAGAATCATTGGCCACCACGACCAATTTTGACTATATAATAATAAAGTCAAAATTAAACTTCCACTAGGAGAGAGGAGGGCAACCAGCCAGCCAAGCACCCCCATTAGCCATCCCCTATGTAATGGCCTCATCTTGTCCGAGTGGATTTTGTCTAAAACCTTAATTAAGTTATCATGTTTTATGAAGATTATTAGATTTTAAAATTGAGTAGCTACAACTGACACTTAAATAGACGAAAATGAACTCATACAAAAAGCATTGCAACTCGCAATGGTAAAACCGATATGACATAGAAGACCTCCATGTTAAAATCATCTCATAAGTATTCCATTCATAAATGGTTCGAGTGCGCCTCATGAATGTGGATGCGTCAATTAGTAACAACCTTGCATATGGCAGACCCACAATATTCCTATCACTTTACCAAAAAAAACTACTTTATTCTCGAAAATCAAGTTCATTTTTATCGGAAAAAATATTTTGTATGTAGGCAGATGGTTGATGCCTGATTAGTGAATCTTAAGTATTAGCCTGATTTGGGCTAAAAGCCCATGGGCTGCCAACTACAACACTATATACATACCTGCTTTTGTTATCTTGTTGGTACGTTCAGAAAAGTTAATGAAGTATTGTGATGTGGTTAAACATTGTATGATTATCACACCAGATTGATTTCCTAATAATCTTGTTAACTCATAGTCTAGAGGTGTTGAGCTAACAAGCTTAAGCTTTTCCCACCAACTAACAACAAATCTTTCATTTATGTCAAATCCTCCATATAAATTGACATGCAGACATATAAAAAGAATCAGTTCACACATTTATTAGCAATGTCGCCTCACAAACACACATCTTTTGTCATACCATTGTTGATCATTGCATTAACCTCTATGAAGAGTAACGTAATGGTTGCAGAGGCAATAAACCTTCTAGAGATAGATTTCTCATATCTTTCAAAGCCCGAATTACCTGAGATTCCCAAGCCCAAACTACCTCACTTACCAGAGATTCCTAAGCCCGAACTACCTCACTTACCTGAGATTCCTAACCCCGAATTCCCTGATTTACCTGAGATTCACAAGCCCGAACTACCTCACTTACCTGAGATTCCTAAGCCTGAATTCCCTCATTTACCTAAGATTCCCATACTAGAATTGCGTCACTTGCCGGAGATTTCCAAACCCGAACTGCCAGACTTGCCTGAGATTCCCAAACCAGAACTGCCTCATTTGCCATCATTGGAAATACCAAAACTCCCTGAATTGCCTAATGGCTTTCCATTCCCATCTGAGATACCATAGGTTATATGGTAATATGCTGTTTGTTCTTTACTATAAAGTCATTTTCGATGTTTCACTATTTTATTATGTCAAAATATGTAGCATAGAACCCTTTCAATGACTAATGTTTGTAATGGATGTATGTTCTTACATACGAACTACTTCTATTTGTCTACTGGCTTGCTTAATTATGGGCTGAGATCAAGTTGATTACTTGTTCCTGAAAGTTGAATCATAGATTTTTAACAAGTTAAAGCTGATATTTTTTTTTTAAGATAAAGAGTTCAAGAACTGGACATCAGAAAACATATGATCTGAGCCCTTTTTTTTTGTAATATGAAGAACACCAATGCCTCAAATTAATATAACACAATAAAGGAGCCAAAAGCATATTTTAAAGAACATAAATGAGTAAATGCAGGTATTCAACATAACTAACAAATAAGTTGACCAACAGCTACCGTCACAAACATAGCAAACCGGGCAAAAAAAGAAATGATTGCAAAGTATCTATAGAAAATGATTTGGGCGTAAACACACACTCACAACGTTTAGTATAAGACAACTGAAAGATTTTGCAAGATAAATCCAACGATGAAAGATTGTAAAGTATCTATAAAAAATGGCTTGCATAAAAAACGGGAAGAAAATCGGTAGCTACTAGCTAATAGTAACAAAATTTTCCACTGCTACATTTTGTCAGATAAATCCAACGATGAAAGTAGAGACGGAGTGGGAGACTCAGAGATGGAGAACAAGAAATCAACAGAGGCCTTCAGCACAAGAAAAGGAGACGACGACCTTCTACATTTCTAACCTCCCAAGTCACTGCCCTTGGGATGTTATAGAGTGAGTTTCGCGGCCGCGGGAGGATGACGGATGCATACTTACCAAGAAGAAGGGACAAGGCAGGGAAATTCTTTGCGTTTATTAGGTTTGAGGCAGTCAGAAACATCGAGGAGATGATTAAGGCACTGAGAAGAGTTATAGTGGATAAATGGAGAATACAAGTAAACGTAGCCAAGTTCAAGAAAGAGGAAACGGTGAGGCGACAACAATCTCAGAGGACCGAAGTTCCGGCCCAACAAAGGTAGGATGGAATCGGTGGTCATTCAAGAGAACAAGGCATTCGTCCAGCCTGGGATGATACAACCCAGTTCCATCCTATAAGACAGTCTACTAAAAACAACAATGTGGTGATTCCGGACAAGATTTTTCAGATACAGTCAGCATTGGTAGATGCTCTCTCATCGGAAAAGTTAGAGATTGTACGAGGATGTGCAGATTGGAAGATTTCCTATTGGCAGCGGGGTCAAAGATGTCACTCTCAAATACGTGGCTAGCATGATGGTTATACTAACGTTTACCACAACTTCCTTGGCTGAGGAATTTCTGGTGACAAAGGAAGATGAGTGGAAGTCATGGTTTCAGGACTTGAACAGATGGGTCGGACAGGTTTTGCCATTTGAACGGGTTGCCTGGATAAAAGTGATGGGAGTTCCACTCCACTTATGGGACAAAGAAGTATTTGATATTATTGCGGGATCATATGGGGTGTTGGTTCATGGTTCAAGTGCAAGTGCTCGAGATGGTAACTTTGCCTTTGAGTCGGTGGCGGTACTAGTCAAAGAAGGTAGAAGAATTTCTGATGAGCTCGTGATCAATTGGAGAAGGGAGCAGTTCAAAGTATGGGTGGAAGAAATGGAAGAATCCTGGTGCCAAGACTTTGTCATGACTAAGGTGAATCTAAACAGCACATTGGTCATGAATCCTGAGAATGGGAGTTATCACGTCGAAAATGTGGTTACCAATGATTCGGAGCATAAGAATGGTAAGGTATCCGGGGCTGGTGATTATGAAGAAGGCGAATTTGTTAAAGATTGGGACAACGTTATTCATGTGGAGTCTCTGGCTTCGGCAATGGAGGATAAGAATTCGGATGGTCATGGTGAAGACGAAAGGGCTTTGCATGGGGTGTCGAATACAATTAATGTTGCCATTGGGAATATGGAGGGTCACATGCAGAAGTCGGCGAAGGATTATGTAATGCACGAGGTGGAGGGAATCAATGTGAATAATTTTGTCAATTCAAATTGTGGACCCAACTCTCCAGTTGGCCATGGTGGGTCCGGTTTGAATGGTAGGTCGGACAGTACGGTTTCAAGAAAAAGGAGCAGGAGAGAGACGGTTCTTAATATGGACCTTTTGGATCTTAATACACCTCCTCCCAGGCCCACTTTAATTTTTAATCAAGGGTCCATTAGATCTGGGGGTTCAGGAAACAGTAGGGCAATGAAAGTCAGGAAAAATAGAAGAAGCAACAATGCAAGACAAAATCAAGATGGTGAGGCCCCTTTCCACTATTCCTTCACAGCTCCAATCGATTCCTCTTCGATTGCAATTGAAGAAACAAATGAGGTTGTTAACGGGTAGGAAGATAAAGTAGGTGGAGAGATCACAGTTGTCAGGAGGGAAGCTGCTGATACTATTAAAGTGGGGATGGCAGTGGGTATTGGTCTTGCTGGGTTTGAAGAAGTTGTGGAAAAATCCGTTAGGGATGAAGGTGTGTGTGATTAGATCCAATGAAGCTTCTTACTTTTAATGTTAGGGGGATTGAAAAGAATCGTAAGATACTCTCTGTGGGGGAAGCTATAAGTGCACAAAAACCTAGTTTTCTTGCAATATAGGAGACGATGATGAGGGATGGGTCAATAATTGATGTTCGGAAAATTTGGGGTAAAGGTATAGTGGATTTCGATTGGGTTAATTCGGAGGGTAGATCGGGGGGGGGGGTGTGGCATCCGTCACTTTTTCATTTTATATATATATATATATATTAATAATAATAATAATAATAATAATAATGATAAAAATAAAAAAAGTTAGTCATTATATTTTACCACTTCTAAACCATCATCCTAACCCATTAACCTACAACCCAAACCATTATCTAAACCCAACCCAACCATAACCTTCTCTTTGTTACTGCTGAGCCCAACAGCAGAAGCCCAGTACGCGGCCCACCAGACAATCCGGCCCAGCTCCACTCTCCTTCCCCCTTATGTTTTAAAAAAAAATGTTTGCTGTCAACCGGATTCGAACCCGGGTAGACGGCCGAGTCAGACACTCACACACAGGCTTACACCAACTGAGCTATGGTTCAGACCTGATGTAGTCCCAATCTAAATTATATATATACCCTTACCAAGCTGCTAAACCTTTTTTCTGTTGTTCCTTTCCTTTCTTCGCTGTGCGTGAAAACCAAGTCAACCAAAAATTTTTTTTTTTTTTTTGACTTTTAATTAAGGCAAACAACTTGTGGTTGATTACTGATTTATTTGACCGTCTAATTAACGCGTGTAATCGACCATGAATCTCGCTCAAACAACCTTTAAATGAAGCTTATTGCTCGGTTTGACCGAGCCTTGGTCAAACCTTCCAAATTGATAATCGAGCGACCACACTATAAATTGGACATCACACAACGATCACAACTCGCCATTATCTCTTTCTCAATCCCCAATTCTTCATTTTAATCTTCTGTTCATATTATACAATCGCGTTTTTTTGACCTTTCAAGTTGACTAGCCGTTCGTAAATAATTCAACTTTGTAAGTTTAATTTCTGTTGCGGGTTTCATTGATCGGCCTACACACAATGTTTACCCCATGATTAATTGGGTTAACATTGTGTGATTTAATCAATTACAATTATTAGGGCTCGAATGTGAATATTTGGGGAAGATAAGGTTCAGACAACATTGGTTTATATTTTTAAACAAAAGGAAACGAAACACCAACTGGTCTGGTCAGCAGACCAGTTGGTGAATCTGTTTTGGGCTTAAACCTTGAGCCGGCCAGAACCATGGGTTCGAGCCTTGGCACCTTCAAACTTTTTTTTTTAGTTCTTTTATAACCATATAATCTCTATATTTTTTAAAAATGGATTTTAAATGCTAAAACAACTTTATAAATTCTACAAAAATTCTATTATGTTAATCTAGTAATAAAGTTTAACATACAATTTTTAGTTTTCAAAAATTTATTTATTTAGTATATATAATAAATAAATTAAGTTTATTCCATTTTATTTATAAAATTCTATAAAAATATCAAAACGATCTTATTAATTTCCACAAAAATTATCCTAAGTTTTTATAACAATAAACTTTTCTGAAATGATTTTTATTTCAGAAAAATCGTTTATTTAATATTTTTAACCAATTTTTATTAGTTTTAATCATAAATAAATCATAATAAATTCATTTTTCAATATTTTTGTACCAAAATTTTACATAAATTATTTCTATTCATTTGGAACAGAAATACAATTTTTAATTCAAGAATTCTTTAATTTTAATATTTTTAGATATTAAAGTCATACTTTGACAATTTGAAATAAATAGATTAAATATTCTATTTTCAAGAAAATAATTTTATAAAAATTATTTTCATACTAAGACTTTGTTTTGTGACCATCTTCAACTTGAAATTTACAAAAAGACTTTTATTCATTTATTTATTAAAATTCTTATATTTAATAAACAATTTGTTTATTAATCAAATAAACGTTTATCCCCAATTCGAAGCCCTAGAAATACATGTATCCTAGAGTTATTTCCCTTACACATTATCGAATACTTTAGGTTGATCATTTGGGAGTAATCTCAATTCATATCTCGTTGTCCAGTTAAATCTCAAACTACTACGTGAACTGTGAGTATTCCTACCCCCTTTTTGCTTTTATACATTTTTGGGGTGTTACATGTACACTATTACAATTTCAAATACAAGTTTACATTTTTACAATACAATTCTAGTACTATGTGCATTGCTTACAACGTGCTTTATGCTTAGACAATACATGTGGATTACATTTGTACTTAGTGACATCATTAACATGGTACAAGCCGACCTTAACATTGGATAGCGCTATTTGGATTGACAAACCGCCTAGATTGATTATCCCCCTTTTTCATCGGAGAATCCGTGGCCATTGTTAAGCTTTTATCCATTTATTGGATAAGTACACTACAGTTCATACAGTACATTATACAGTCACAGGGTTGATTTCGCTCATTTGTATGATACATGGTTTACATATTTGCACTGTAGCTTGCACTTGAATTGTATAACTTTTTAACCTACTATATATATCAAAACTAGGAATGCTCACCAACATTTCATATGTTGACCAAATCTATTTTTGTACATGTTTCAGGTGCAGTTTGATCTAGTGCTTTAGCAAGGAACATTTAGTGCTTTATTTTAATTCAGTTATTTCAATATTTACATTTCATTTAGACAATGTATTTTCCATTTCCATGTAAGACAATTTTGATTATTCAATAATATTTACATTTTAGTACCATGAGCTTTTGAACAATCGTCACTACGTGGCACCTCGATGATTCCGCCATCGGTTGGGGTGTTACAGATTGGTATCAGAGCCATGGTTATAGGGAACTAGGTTATTAGATAAAATGGCCTAGACTATAACCGAACTTTCATGCATAATATTTCCTAAATTACCTTACCCCTCTACTTTCTTTCCTTTATCTTTCCCTTCCTCTCTATTTCTCCTCATCTTTCATCATGGTGCATGGAGATGGTGTCCTACAAGGGGTGGAAAGTCTACATCATCATGGAACGGGAGCAGCACCTTTCATGAAGACACTCTTAGGCATAATGCCTACTCTTATTTTTGCTCCTTCAAAGTTGTTGAGCTTTAATGAGTGTGATAGGACACGTGCAATCTGGAAGGGTGGACGCCTGTACACTGGGTTTTCTGGCATAGGCAAGCATAGCGCATAAATCCAATAACGGACCTGTTATGCTTACCTGGGGATTCCTGGAGTGAGTGTCCACTTATAGGCTAAAGCATGTCTTCTTTGATCACCATTGGGTTCAATTCCTTTGAAAAGTCAACGTTCTTGTTGGGCTTTACAGCTAGACAAGGGCACTCCAAGCATTTTATGCAAGCTTTTTCAATAATACTCTCTCGATTCATATACAATATTTTGTATTTCACGATTTTCATATATTGCTTACAAGTTCATACTTTCATAAACATCTATGGATTTCACAATCACACTTCACCTTACCCTCTTAGCCACTTTTTAAATATTCAACACCTTACCCAAATCATATTATTTCTTTTCTCCACATGTTATTTATTTTAAAAACTATAACCTCATACCTTAGCACAAACTAAAGATTTCTAAAACTTGTTGTATTACCTAGTAACTTTACAAAGTACATATTTTTTTTTAAGGATGTCCTCGAACTTAAATTCAATTGTTTATTTATTGACGTAACAAACGATTTTCTATATAATGCTTTAAATTATTAAAAATCACTAATAAAACCTTGATCTTCAAAAATGTCATGTCTGAAACCTCCAACTAACAGGAATATTTTAATCAAAACCTACTTAGCTTATACTATTTAACAACTTTTGCCTTATGTACAAAACCAATTTTGAAAATATTTTTTCATAGGAATAATATCTAGTCCCTAGATTCTCCATCGATACTCACTCATTTTCAACTTGTTCAAATTTTTACAATATTTGGCATATACCACAGTCATGTTTTCTTATACACTTGATTATAACCTTTGGTCCAAACCTCAAAATTTACACTGCTACATAATCTCCTTACTATAAAATAAACTCTTTATCAACTATCTTCACATTCTCTCACAACCTTGATTCTGCTTCAAGATTTTTCATCATCCTCTCAAGAACTAAATTCATATCCTTCACCTTCTCACACATGAGCTAGTTACCCATGATAATCAAACAACTAAAAACTTGATACTTGATTCTACAGGATTTTTCTAAAAACATCATTGTTTGTGAAACTTGATTTCCTCTTAATTTGACTATTCACTGGACATTTAATTATTCATGATACTCGTAATCTATTTCTATAGGCCACTAAGATAACACTTACACTTAATGGTTGCAGTACTTACAAACTTGCTTGCACGTGTGTATTATCCACGCAACTCTGATAAACATTTCATTTAAAGGGCTCCTCGGACGAGTGGTAGCCCATACTTAAATACAGTTATGCTTACAAGTCATTGCAAACCAATGCAATTGACCTCATTATTACATGGCCTCATTTCATTGATAACATCTCATTGTAACTCAACGTGTTTGTTGTGTCATCTTCTTGTGAAACTTATCTGCTGTATTGTGTGTTAGATTAGGATCATAGAAGGACATAAAACCCTAATGTAAGGTAAATTGATGATTCCGGTCCGGAACGAAATCATGAATTTACAGGTGCGTTAGGGTAGTGTGAAATTCTATTAGAGTTTTTGGTAGGCGTCCAGTACGTTTTCGAGGTATCAAAGGTGTGGTGGGTTAGCTGCGGTACACCCTGTATACAAACACTAATGATGCATTGAAAGTGAGACTGGAAGTCGGACCAGGAACAAACTTTGTTTACTTGGTAGTTCAATTTGTCTTTTCATAGTCAATCAACTTGTACATTCATTTTAGGATTCCTAAAACTTGAAACTTGGTGAATTATTATTCGAGACGAACCTAATCCAAATCCTTAACTCACACCGATCAAACCTCATATCCAAATCATTCAAATTTTCCAAACCACAGTTATCTTAATTTTTACCTAAGCATCCATAACCCTATGTTTCTAATAACTTCGGGACGAAGTTTCTAAAAGTAGGGGATGCTGTGGCATCCGTCACTTTTTCATTTTATATATATATATATATATATTAATAATAATAATAATAATAATGATAAAAATAAAAAAAGTTAGTCATTATATTTTACCACTTCTAAACCATCATCCTAACCCATTAACCTACAACCCAAACCATTATCTAAACCCAACCCAACCATAACCTTCTCTTTGTTACTGCTGAGCCCAACAGCAGAAGCCCAGTACGCGGCCCACCAGACAATCCGGCCCAGCTCCACTCTCCTTCCCCCTTATGTTTTAAAAAAAAATGTTTGCTGTCAACCGGATTCGAACCCGGGTAGACGGCCGAGTCAGACACTCACACACAGGCTTACACCAACTGAGCTATGGTTCAGACCTGATGTAGTCCCAATCTAAATTATATATATACCCTTACCAAGCTGCTAAACCTTCTTTCTGTTGTTCCTTTCCTTTCTTCGCTGTGCGTGAAAACCAAGTCAACCAAAATTTTTTTTTTTTTTTTTTGACTTTTAATTAAGGCAAACAACTTGTGGTTGATTACTGATTTATTTGACCGTCTAATTAACGCGTGTAATCGACCATGAATCTCGCTCAAACAACCTTTAAATGAAGCTTATTGCTCGGTTTGACCGAGCCTTGGTCAAACCTTCCAAATTGATAATCGAGCGACCACACTATAAATTGGACATCACAAAACGATCACAACTCGCCATTATCTCTTTCTCAATCCCCAATTCTTCATTTTAATCTTCTGTTCATATTATACAATCGCGTTTTTTTGACCTTTCAAGTTGACTAGCCGTTCGTAAATAATTCAACTTTGTAAGTTTAATTTCTGTTGCGGGTTTCATTGATCGGCCTACACACAATGTTTACCCCATGATTAATTGGGTTAACATTGTGTGATTTAATCAATTACAATTATTAGGGCTCGAATGTGAATATTTGGGGAAGATAAGGTTCAGACAACATTGGTTTATATTTTTAAACAAAAGGAAACGAAACACCAACTGGTCTGGTCAGCAGACCAGTTGGTGAATCTGTTTTGGGCTTAAACCTTGAGCCGGCCAGAACCATGGGTTCGAGCCTTGGCACCTTCAAACTTTTTTTTTTTAGTTCTTTTATAACCATATAATCTCTATATTTTTTAAAAATGGATTTTAAATGCTAAAACAACTTTATAAATTCTACAAAAATTCTATTATGTTAATCTAGTAATAAAGTTTAACATACAATTTTTAGTTTTCAAAAATTTATTTATTTAGTATATATAATAAATAAATTAAGTTTATTCCATTTTATTTATAAAATTCTATAAAAATATCAAAACGATCTTATTAATTTCCACAAAAATTATCCTAAGTTTTTATAACAATAAACTTTTCTGAAATGATTTTTATTTCAGAAAAATCGTTTATTTAATATTTTTAACCAATTTTTATTAGTTTTAATCATAAATAAATCATAATAAATTCATTTTTCAATATTTTTGTACCAAAATTTTACATAAATTATTTCTATTCATTTGGAACAGAAATACAATTTTTAATTCAAGAATTCTTTAATTTTAATATTTTTAGATATTAAAGTCATACTTTGACAATTTGAAATAAATAGATTAAATATTCTATTTTCAAGAAAATAATTTTATAAAAATTATTTTCATACTAAGACTTTGTTTTGTGACCATCTTCAACTTGAAATTTACAAAAAGACTTTTATTCATTTATTTATTAAAATTCTTATATTTAATAAACAATTTGTTTATTAATCAAATAAACGTTTATCCCCAATTCGAAGCCCTAGAAATACATGTATCCTAGAGTTATTTCCCTTACACATTATCGAATACTTTAGGTTGATCATTTGGGAGTAATCTCAATTCATATCTCGTTGTCCAGTTAAATCTCAAACTACTACGTGAACTGTGAGTATTCCTACCCCCTTTTTGCTTTTATACATTTTTGGGGTGTTACATGTACACTATTACAATTTCAAATACAAGTTTACATTTTTACAATACAATTCTAGTACTATGTGCATTGCTTACAACGTGCTTTATGCTTAGACAATACATGTGGATTACATTTGTACTTAGTGACATCATTAACATGGTACAAGCCGACCTTAACATTGGATAGCGCTATTTGGATTGACAAACCGCCTAGATTGATTATCCCCCTTTTTCATCGGAGAATCCGTGGCCATTGTTAAGCTTTTATCCATTTATTGGATAAGTACACTACAGTTCATACAGTACATTATACAGTCACAGGGTTGATTTCGCTCATTTGTATGATACATGGTTTACATATTTGCACTGTAGCTTGCACTTGAATTGTATAACTTTTTAACCTACTATATATATCAAAACTAGGAATGCTCACCAACATTTCATATGTTGACCAAATCTATTTTTGTACATGTTTCAGGTGCAGTTTGATCTAGTGCTTTAGCAAGGAACATTTAGTGCTTTATTTTAATTCAGTTATTTCAATATTTACATTTCATTTAGACAATGTATTTTCCATTTCCATGTAAGACAATTTTGATTATTCAATAATATTTACATTTTAGTACCATGAGCTTTTGAACAATCGTCACTACGTGGCACCTCGATGATTCCGCCATCGGTTGGGGATAGGAGACGATGATGAGGGATGGGTCAATAATTGATGTTCGGAAAATTTGGGGTAAAGGTATAGTGGATTTCGATTGGGTTAATTCGGAGGGTAGATCGGGGGGGGGGGGCTCATAAGCTGTTGGGACCCTGGATTTTTCCAGAAGACGGGTGTAGTTAGACAGCACAATTTTTTTATTATTTCGGGCATTCTTCTTCAGTCGGATGACGTAATTAATATTGGTAATGTTTATGCTCCACAAAATTTGGGTTCCAAAATCGAGCTATGGGCAGCTATCACTGAAGTTATAGGCTCATTGCAGGGGATGTGGGTATTATTAGGGGACTTTAACGCGGTAAGAAGTGTGGAAGAAAGAATGAACACCGAATATAACCCGAGATGTGCGGAAGAATTCAATCAATTTATTGAAGATACCGATTTGCACGAGTATCCCATGGGTGGCCGGAAGTTCACACGTGTCGCTGATACGGGTGATAAATTAAGTAAAATAGATAGGTTCCTAGTATCTCATGAATTTTGGAACCGTTGGCCGAACGCTTCAGTAACCGCTCTACCGAGAACAACTTCAGATCACAGTCCTTTGGTTTTGTCGACGGATTCAGCCAACTTTGGACGAATTCCATTTCGGTTCTATAACTCTTGTCTCGCAAACCCGGGTCTGATTCATGTAGTGTTCTCGGCCTCTCAAAATTTGGTTTGCGACGGACCCCCGGATTTGGTCCTTGTTAATAAATTGAGGAATATTAAAGGAGCGGTTAAGTCATGGATGATGCAGCACAGAGATAGTAGGAATATGGCAAAAAAAAAAAAAAAGGAGATTGTGTCAAAAAATGAGGAATTAGATGGCCTTATGGAGGAAAGGGTTCTTTCGGGGGAGGAGATCAAGGAGTGGACATAAAGTAAGTTGAATCTAGAGGAAATAAACTTGGAAATTGCGCAAGATATGAAGCAAAAGGCTCGTATCAAATGGACCGTGGAAGGCGATGAAAACTCATCATTTTTCCATGGTATGATCAACCATAACTTGGGTCCGAGCAGAATAAATGGCATTAAGGTGAATGAAGAGTGGGTGGTTGACCCGACTAGGTTGAAGTTGAAGGCGTGGAATTTTTTTGCAGCTAAGTTCCAGGAGCAGGTGGTTTTTCGTCCAGATTTTATATGCCCAAATCTGGCCCGTTTGTCGTCATTGGAAGCCAACAGCCTCGTTCTCTCATTCACTGAACAGGAGGTGAAAAACGTCATTTGGGATTGCGGGAGTGAAAAGGCCTCGGGACCGGATGGTTTCACATTCGGGTTCATAAAGCACTTCTAGGAGGTACTAAAAATTGATTTTATGCAGGTTCTTGTGGCATTTTACGAGCAGGGGCATATTAGTAAAGGTTGCAGTTCTTCATTCATGGCGCTTATCGCCAAAGGGGCAGATCCTATTACCTTCAATGACTTTCGGCCCATTAGTTTACTTGCATTTCTAAAGTCATCTCAAAGGTCCTTGCAAATCGGTTAAAGGCGGTGATCGGATTGATCGTCTCTGAATATCAATCCGGGTTTATGAGGGAGAGGAACATTTTGGATGGTCCAATTATGGTTAATGAAGTCATATCATGGGCAAAAAAAAATCTCATGTCTCGGCGTTTCTGTTAAAGGTAGATATGGAAAAAGCGTATGACTCTATGAGTTGGTCCTTCATTATGTCGGTCTTGCATCAGATGGGATTCCCCAAGAGGTGGCTTTTGTGGGTTAGAGGCATACTCGATTCTTCTCGTGCTTCGATATTGATTAATGGCTCACCGACTAGGGAATTTCAATGCTTTCGAGGTGTGCGTCAGGGTGACCCCCTTTCCCCATTTATTTTCATCATTGCTATGGAAGCGTTTACAAGTTTTATTATTAAAGCAAGAGATATGGGGCTGATCAGCAGTGTGCGTTTACCTCACAACGGTTCGATATTAACACATCTTATGTACGTCGATGACATTATGATTATGGGTGAATGGAGCGAAAATAATACCAGAAACGTGATTCGACTGATGCGGTGTTTTTACCTGATTTCGGGTCTGAAAATGAATCACCAGAAGACATGTATTTATGGCGTAGGGGTGAGCGACGCGGATGTCGAAACCATGGCGAACGACGTTAACTGTAAGTCTGGTAATTTCCCGTGCAGGTACCTTGGATTGCCCGTTGGGGCCAATATGAATCAAGTCAGGTACTAGAATGGAGTCGTGGACTGTTTCAAAGGTCGACTCACGAAGTAGAAAGCAAAAAAGTTATCATTCGGCGGTCGAATGGTTATGCTTAAGGCCATCCTTGATAGCTTGCCTCTGTACTTTTTCTCCTTATTTAAAGCACCAAAAAGTGTTCTAGATAAACTCGAGTCGATTCGTAGAAGATTTTTTTAGGGGGCGATGAGGAGAGATCGAAAACGAATTGGATCACTTGGGAGAGGGTCATCGGGCCAGTTGATAAATGGGGATTGGGGTTGGGCTCGTTGAAAGATATGAATGAAAGTTTGTTGTTAAAATGGTGGTGGAGATTTAAGATTGAAAAAGGGGCGTTGTGGCATAGAGTTATATCAGCAATTCACAGAAAAGCAAACGCATGGACGTATATACCGGTTAAAGAAGGAATTGCAGGTACGTGGAACGCTATCAACAGGGTGGATAAGGAACTGTTGGAACTAAACGTCGATGTTAAATGTGTCATTAAAGGGAAGCTCGCCAATGGCGAAGAAGTTCGTTTTTGGGTGGACTGTTGGTTTGAGGACTGCCCTCTACGACTAAAATTCCTAGGCCTCTTCACATTGGAAGCTAATAAAAGTGCAACAGTGGCTGAAAGAATGGAAACATGGGAGTGGAAAAGGGAACCGCTGGCCTTCAACGAAGTACTCGAATTGCATAAATGCGCAGAGATAATTTGTGGGGTGTCATTGGGTCTTGAAAAGGAAAAATGGATGTGGAATGGAAGTCCATCAGGGGCATTTTCGGTAAATGAACACAGAAAGTTGTTAGCACAAAACACTACGCCTTTTTACCCTTTCGAATAGGTCAAAGGGGTACCAAGGAAAGTTTCTATCTTCGGGTGGAGAGCGATACAAGACCGGTTACCTACATTCTTGGGGTTGAAGAAATGAAAGATACTTAACGGGTCGACACTATGTAAAATTATGCGGTGAAGGTGATGAGGACGCCGATCATCTTCTTACCTCTTGTTATGTCGCGTCCATGGTTTGGCACAAAGTTAGTTCATGGGTCGGAATTCCACCGATTTATGCTTACAATGTGAAAGACTTACTCGAACTGCATAAGAGCATCAACGCGCCAAAGGAGAAGACTAAAGTGGTACGAATTATAATTTTGGCGACTTGTTGGGCGATTTGGAGAGCACGCAACGAATTGACATTTAGCGGGAAAAGATGTAACGTGGTAGGGGTCTTTGGCGAAGCGCAAGCGATGGCATTTACATGGGTGAAGCATAAAAACAAACAATCTGGTTGGTTGTGGGAAAATTGGGTTGAGTTTAATGTACCTATAACTTAAGAAGTAGTTAGATTTGTTTAGGCGATATAAGTGGGCGATGTATGAATTGGTTGTAGTTAGCGCCTTGCTTTGTACAATCACGTAAATATCGTGGGTGATAAAATGAAAATGCAATTTGCCGATAAAAAAAATCCAACGATGAAAGATTTGTCAAACAAAAAATGGCAAAAATCAGTTGCGACCATGGTTTAAGCGATTGCCAAAGCCAGCTAACAATCAAGAAGGGCATTCACAGCTTTTTTAGCTAATGCAAATGATAAGGTCAACCCAAACGCCAAATGCTTAGACGCCTAAATCTGGTCTTGTAAAGAATTAACTTACCATGCTAAACATAATTTTGTTTTTAAACATGGTAGGGCAATATCTTTCTTGATACGGTAATTACTACTTAGTAACAACAATGCCTGACCAATTCAGCCTGTAACTAGCTAAACTTTTTTTTCAACGTCTAAATTGATTAAAATCAAGTTAGGTACATGTACTTGCCAAACCACACTATATGACACGATATAACTTGCAATTTAATTTGTAAGTGTTTTCAAACATAAAATAGTAACTTAGTCTACTTCAATATCAATATCAGCAGTCAATTTCTAAAGTAAGGCTACATGGTGTTCTGTTAGGTTAAAATTATTTAAATGACATTTTTAAATAATAAACAGTCAGTTTGATTATTGCAGGCCATCTCTAACATTAAAGCTTAATATGAACTTTGATTGAATTAAATTTGTCGCTTTTAAAAGGCTTATAATCGGTTGTACTTAAACAAGTCTATTACTTATATAAACAAGGATGCCGGCCACATTTCTAACAAAGAAGTTGTTTACATTACACATAAAAGGGTCAAAGGAATTGAAGTATTAGCAAAGTTGTAGATAGATATTGAATAGAAGGTCCGAAGTTCCAAGGTCCGATCGAAACGTCCCAACGATACGAAATCCATAACGATCCATTCTAAGTTTCTTCAACCGTCCCAACTCATTCTCTAACTCACCTTATTTTCAGTTCACCCAAATAGACCTGTTCCAGATCATACTAACCCAAAACAAGCCATAAGCAATAGAAGTCATAAACCCATAAGTTAGCCGTTAAACCTGCCCCCTCTAATCAAAGGTGATAAGAATATAATGACAGCAAATTGAATATTACAAAGACTGCAAGGTGGGCATATATCATGTTGGGTTGGCAGATTAGCATTTTGTATAAGTTGATGAGTTGAAATAACAAACAAGTTCGCAACCCATGTATTTGTTCGTCATAAAGACATCAATATCTAAGGTACAAACAAAAATAATCAGAAAACCAGGCCCATAAAAAACAATCTTATAGCTTCATGGACACTGCAAATATATAAAATCTAGTTCCAGCCACCAGGGATATGGCCAAGGCTAGAAAACACCAAACCCACAAAACTCGTAACTACGGGCTAAAAATATGAAATAAAAATAGTCAGCAATGAAACCAGTTGACCAATTCAAAAGCTCATAGGTTAGAATTTTCAAAAGATGGAAACATAAATTCAGAAGATAAATATCAGACAGCAGCAGTACCAATACTAACAAATTGCAATAATTATAGCAGCAGTGAATAACAAATTCGATATGAGGATCAAATTAATACACAGCAGCAGCCAATAGCAACACAAACATAAGCATTTGAAATTAACAACCAAATATCCGGAAAAACAGCAGCAAATAGCATCCGAAAGCTCAGACGACCCCAGAGAAACAGTGGATCAGCAACAAGACACCGCACTCACAACAAACAACATTAAGAACGAAATTAAATGACCAGCATAATCACAACTGTGATCTACCTACCTAAAGACAAAGAACAGGTTACTAAAACACAATCCAACCCAATAACCCCAAAACTCACCCAAGTTATCCCCAACACTCAAAGCATGAATATAACAACTAACAAAAGAAATTTTCAAACACTTTTCTTTTCAATAAAAAAAAAGGTAATTCTTTTCAACAAAACAAAAGAATAAGATTAATTGAGGCTCAGAGATATGTAAACAAGGGAACAAAGAAGGATAAATCCGCCATGGCTGCAAATTAACCGGTTGCAATGTGAAATCATCTTTCAAAGAACCATCCGGGTTTATTGCCCAGCCAAGATGCGGATAATCTCAAGCTTTGTTCCCATCCACTCGGACAGATTATTATTAAACTTCTTCATCACAGCCTCTTTAAGGGTCTCGGGCAGATTATTATTATTATTATTCATATTCAGAAGTTCACCGTTCAAAAAAAAAAAAAAAAAACATCTGAGTAATTAACTCTATTCATATCTGCTGCTGCTGCTGCATACTGATAGAAACACAGACACAGGGGTTGTTGAAATCGGAACAGAATCATCGGCCACATGAAGAAGAATGATTTTGACTTAATAATAATAATAAAGTCAAAATCATAGTTCAGATGATGATGAGAGGAGGGCAACCACCCCTAATAACCATATATCTCCTCTGGCCTCATCTCATGACATCGTCCGAGTGGATTTGTTTACATTTGAAGTGAAACCCTAATTTCTGCCCTCATATTCATATTCGTCGTCTCAACAGAGTAAATTAAAGTTTAGGTCCTTCAAGTACTTCTCAATATACACTTTCAGCTTGAGACTTTCACTTTAGCCCAATTTTAGTTTAGAGTAAACTACGCGGATGACCCTGTGGTTTACACGAATTGCACAGATGCCCCCGTCTATTTTAAATGGTCCCCAACGTTGACATTTTAACATTTTATAACATTTTGTTCCTTACCGGCTAACGTTGTTAAGTTTTTTCAGTTAAGTCATGTAAAATGACCAAAATACCCCCACCCTATAAAAAATAAAACCCCCTTCTCCTTTCACCTGTCGACTCCATCACAACCCCCCCCCCCTTCAAACCACCAACACCACCTCCTTCTTCAACCACCACCACCCTACCTGAACCGTCTCTGTCACCGTCTCCGGCCTCCCGATGATTGGTGAATGTAGCGACAAACCAATAAAACCTCGGTAAAACCACGTCGTTTAGAAGTTGCAGAAGCTACGGTTGAAGACGATGGTTGTGACCAATTCAAACACCAAGTCGTCTCCTTAATCTACTAGACTAAGAAAGAAGATAAAATTATTATGCAGATTGAATATGGATCAACAAAAAGCACTGACCTTGAAAATATTTTTTCTGTAATATCGGAAATTATGGTGAATTTCCGGTGACCGTAGCCCAGCTCAACCGAACAAAGGTGATATATATATATATATATACACACACACACACACACCCATGAGGAGATAACGGATCTGTGGTGGTTGGAAGTGGAAACGACAAAAGGCACCGGCTGTGATGGTGGTTGTGTTGTTGTAGGTGACGGCGTAGGTGGTTGGTTTGGTGGTGGTGGTGGCCGGTGATGGTTGTTAACCGGGGCTTTGGTTATGGTAGATGGGTGTGCAGGTATGGTGTTCCAGGTTTGTGGTGTGGTAATTAACAGAATGGATGCCATTTTTGTTTAGATAGTGAGTTGATGTAAAGAAAGTATGAGGTTGTTGAGATGATGTAGTCATGATAATGGGGTGTCAGGTGGGCCTAGATGGTGAGGTGTTAGGATTAAGGAACAACAATGTTGAAGGATGTTTGAGAAGGAAGACTGTGATGATAGTGGTTGAGAATGAAGAGTTTATAATATTTTTTTTAAATAGGGGCAATTTAGTAATTTTATATTGACTTAACTGAAAAACTTAATCTCCATTCAAGTCAGGTACCACCGATGCAATAAAATCCAAACCACAAATACCATTTATATAATTTTGAAAAGCTAGGGAGCATACTTTAAATTTAGGCAAACCACAGGGACCATCCGTGCAGCTTACTCTTTAGTTTAGAGTAAACTGCGCGGATGGTCTCGCGGATGGTCCCTATGGTTTGCACGAATTCCACAAGGACCATCCGTGCAGTTTACTCTTTAGTTTAGTTTATAAGGATTTGGCAATGTTTTCAGTACCGGATCGGACTGGACGTTAAACCAGTCCCTTTACAGGTCCATTGGTCGGACCAGATTTAAGAACCAGATGCCATTAAAATATGGGAAGAGATAACAAAGCTCCTTACAATAAAAAGCGTAGGAAAAAATCTGGACCATTAGATAAAAGAGTGTCAATATTATCTAACTAATCACGATTAAATCAAACCAAGGGTATATTAGTCAAAGACGTTCAAAAACCCATTAATTTTTTTTTAATCTAAACCGCCAAAATCCCATAAATCAGTAGACGGTTACAAAATTGAGAAACAAAAACAACTCGGTCTCATTCAATTAGGGTTTACACAATCAAAACACACAAAAAAACACACATTACATCAAATCATTTTGAAAAAAACCGTAAGATCAGAAAACAAAGCATGGCGTCCAAATGAAAACCAGGTATCCATTTGAAGATTATGAACTACATTTGTGGTTTTTACATGCAAACGGTACAATAACAAAACAAAATTTGCAAAATGAAACAGGTAACAAAGACGAAAGAAGAAGCAAACATAACCATGACAAACCTGCAATAAAATAGGGTAAAGGTATAAAGAAAATGATCATGTTTGATTAAACAACAAACGCACTTTAGGTTATTTGAAAAACGCACTTTAGGTTATTTTGAATGTGTAAATTTGTTGTTTAATTAGAGTCAGTATGTTGTTCGTATGTTATTCTAGGTGTGTTTATGATTACTAATTAGGTAAAGTGCGTTTGTTGTTGCTGTTGTTATTGTCTAACATGCGTCTAGTGTAGATGTATATTTGGGTGTTTTGTGTTGATAAGGTTTAAAGTGCGTCTAAGTATGAAAGAAAATAAGATAACGAGCGTCTGTGTTATGTATTGATATGATATAGTGTGCGTCTGAAGTTATTCGTACGTGCGTCTGTTTTTTTTTCTGAAAATTTAGAGAGTGCGTCTGAAGTGTTTATTAAGTGCGTTTGTATGTTAATTGGTTTTTATTTTTTTTTAAAACACAGAACAAGAATAACTAATTTGGCAAAAGAAGAGGATGATGATTTTCAGGAGCCTATAAGAAATCTGATTAATATTACAAAAAGGGTTGAGAAAGTAAATAAGGATGCAACTAAAAGGTTAGAGGCTGATGTTCAAAAGATGAAGGTTAAGTTGAAGAAACAAAAACAAAATGTTAAGCCAAGTTCAGACTCAGATGACGATTTTGAGAGGCCAAAAAAAAAAAAGTAAAAATAGATGAACCTAACAAGGTGAAGAAGATAAAGGAAACGGAATTTGTTGAATACAGAGATAAAAAGTTAAGACTACGATGCTCTCCTTCTGAGTTTATTGAAAGCATCAAAGAGTACACAGATGATCAAAAGGAAGATGTGAGGAAAATGGGATTTGGATCTGTGTTAGACATTAACATTGATTCATTATCAACAGGTTTGGCTTACTGGTTATTAGTCAATTATAACGAGGGAAGAAACATATTGAACGCAGGCAATTGGAAAATCAAGATCACACCATCAATGGTACATGAAGCTTTAGGCATACCAATGGGAAAGAAGCTAGTGCCGGAGAAAAATAGGGCAAGGAAGTGTTCTGAATCTACAATAGATGAGTTCAAGAATCAATTTGAGAAAAATAAAGTAAGTGTTTCAATGATAACACCGGTGATTAGGCAACAACAAAAGGGTGGCCGGCTGTTTAAGCTGAATTTTCTAGTGTTGTGGAACATAGTTTTCGGGGAGATCACAAAATCAACAACAATCAATCAAGTTTTTTGCTGGGGGTGTAAGATGAGGCTGATATTCCTAATATGGATTGGTGCTCGTACCTGATCGAATGTCTAAGGAGAACAAGAGCGGGATAGAAAAAAGACCAGTATAATGGTCCGATTGCAATGCTGAGTGTAAGTATTTAAACGCACAAGCATTAAATTTTAAATGCACTTGCATTCTCTTGAAATAGGTATAGATGCACCAGTATATTATTTTAAACGCATTGATGTTTTTTAACATATACATGATATTTTATAACATGCAGGTTATCTACACACATGAATACAACAAAAGACACCCGTCTAAATTGAAAATTAGCACACCAACAGTTTCTTACATAACATTGAGTTCATTGGCTGCAATGGAAACATATCTATACAAAAACGGCTCATTGACTGATATGGAAGAAGATAAAGAAGATGATATGGGAGATGGTGAAGAAGAGAATGCAGATGCTGAAGAAGACGAAGAAAGTGACGAAATACACAAGGATGAAAATGTCAAAGAAGTTGTGGATGTGCTGATAGGAATGTAAGGAAAAGAGGCAGCTAATAAAACAACTTTGGATGGGGACGATTACAGGCTGAATATGGGAACAACTCCACCAAGAAAGATCCAAGTTGATGATGATGATCATCATCAAGAATATGAGAATGTAGATTGGAGAGATTATGGAATGAGTACTTAAACTCAACAAATGTTTGAATATTGCAACACTCAACCAGACCTGAGTTATAATCTGGAAATTTGACAGGCAGAATATGAAGCAACAATGAAAGCAAAGAAGGTACAAACTTTAAATACACTGTGAAATTTAAACGCACTATGTAATGATTTCAGACGCACATGATAATGATTTCAGACGCACCTATGTAAAGTTTAAACGCACATGTTATGTTATATTGAAAATTTAAATGCACACATGATAATTTAGATGCACATATGATTTAACTATGTATTTCTCTTCCGTTACCTCAGATTTGGGTTAAAACCATGGATAAGAACATAAAGAAGTATCAAGCAATACAAAAGGAGATGGAAGAAATGGTTGAGCAAGCAAAAAAGAAGTATTACTGGGTGCCTGAAATAATGGAGAGGTGTACAAAGTGGGATGAAGTGAATAACATACAAGCGAAAAGCAATGTTGAATTTGATGTTGAACAAAATTTGGTGGACATAGAAGAAAATGTGGTACGCCTTGAAGTTGAACAACATGTTAAGGAACAAGAAGTGGCTATTGAAGGTAATGAAACTTCAAATAGGAATGAGGGGGGGGGGATGATGATCGGGCTGAGAAACAAGAAAAATATGTTGAAGGTAATGAAACATCAAAAACAAATGAGGTGGAAAAGGATGATCAGGCTGTTGAAGGTTACACTACATCAGACAAGGCTGAGTTAGCTAAGGATGCAAACCTCGAAACTCAAAATCAAGAAGAAGAAATAACTGACACAGCAATTAACATGCTGCAAACAGTTGAACTAGGTTTGTATGTGGTCAAAGATGTGAATGAAACACCGAATGCACAACCTGAAAGAGAAGTAGAGAAAGACAAAGGGAAAACAGTGGATGATGATGGTGTCAACTTAGAAGCAGAAGAAATAACTGACACAGAAAAAAACATGCTGCAAACAATGGAAACAGGTGTGTATGCAGTTCAAGATGTACATGAAACACCAAAAGAACAACGTGTTGAAAAGGGAAAACCACAACAAAAAGAAGCGGGGGAAGACAAGGGGAAAGCAGTGGCAGATGATGGAAGGCCAATTAGGGACAAAAACCCTTCATGGGTATTAAGATCACCATACACTTAAAAGACAGTGTGCCTTGTTGAACAGCTAACGGAAGAGGAATTGAGGATATCAGAATACATGTTTGCACCAATTAGAGATAAATTGTAAGTGTCTTTTTTCCTTTTGTTTGTAAAATATTATTGAATGTTTGCTGATTTTTTAAATTATTGAAATTCAGGAAAATTTGTTTTCATGATGAAGCTGGAACTGAGACGCCGAATGTGATTTTTGAAAGTTTCCATCCTGGAATATGGCTTTGTGCAAATTCACTTGATGCATGGACTGATATTCTGAATTATGAGGAAGCGAGCTGAAAGAAAGAGGGGTCTATACACAGGTTGTTTCTGAGTTCCACCATGATGGCATGAATCTTTTCATTTAAACGCACATTCATAGGATTTAGACGCACATGAGAAAATATAAGTATTTTCTTAATTGGGACAGAACTTTTTTAAACGCACTGTCAGTATACATTAGATGCACGCTTTAAAAAAATTATAGTTCAAACGCACTTATTCATCAAATTAAAACGTACCTTATATTTTTTTATTTACTGACAATGACAGTGCAACCTCCAGACTACTATAAAAAAGCTTTTAGTTGGACAGATAGGCTTAAGGTTTTTACTAGCAATCTTAACGATGTCCTATGAAAGTTCAATGCAAAATCATTAGATGAGTTCGACATGATTCTTGTGCTAGTGTTGATAGACAAACATTTCTATGTCTTGAGTTTTGATGTGAAGAATGGGATTTCAGAGTTGCTTGACAACTCTAAAGCGGGAGAAGACCAACAAGAGCGATATAAAGGCGTGCCCAAAATATTGGTATGTACTTATGTAACAACACATTTAACACAAAAAAACATGAAAAATTATTATGATAACCTACTGTTTTTGTAACAAATGTTTGTAGAGACACACTTTGTGCCTTAGCTGGGTCACAGCATGTCCTAGAAGCCTAAGGATTGACAAACTTGAAGTAAATCCTATTATAAGACAAGAAATGCCATGGAAGACTATAGCCAACTTTGAAGACTGTGGCGTATTCGCTATGAGACACCTGGAAACTTTCAAATGGAAAAAAATTTAGAACTGTGGTTTTGCAGGTGAATCAGACTATCAAATGACTCAGTTGAAAGCGTTGTGTTTCAAGTACGTAGCAAAGATTGTACTATCCCCTTACAACCTAGTGAGAGATCAAATTGTTGAAGAGGCTCACAAGTTCGCAAAAAGGCCACTCAAAGAAAGGACAAAGATGATGGAAAATGCCTATCAAAAATTACTAAAAAGGGTGGATGCAATATGAAGAACATCGTGGGTTTTTGTTGATGGTTAATGATTTGAACATAATGTTTAGTTACTGACTTGGTTTTTTTTATCTTGATAGTTTAAACGCACGTATGTATGAATGAATGATCTTTTTAAACACACTGTATAAATAGAAAATGGTTATTATGATTTCACTTAAACGCACTTGTACATATGTATACTTATTTCAAACGCACGTTACAGATATACTAAGAAAAAATAGAAATCAGAAATAGCTAATACAAACTATAATAAAAACATACATAATCAGTTCCCTAGGGAATTTACATAGATTTTAGGAACTGAATTTTAAATTCAATAGAACACCTCAAAAGGGCTATGCATTTTGTAAGTTTTTTGACAAGTTTAACATCGCCTTTTTTGCATCAATCATAAATATAACTGCAAGTTCATAAAGACTTGAGTCAGGCATATGCATAAGAAGCTTGGAAATCTCATCTCTCTTGCCCATGGCATCATTTATCCAGTTTGGATTATCGGTCAGACGACCCTTAGAAGCATAATCTTTTGAAATTTGCTCCTGAATCCTCTTGATCATTTCAGATTTTGATGATGAAGATGAAGCCATTGCTGGAAAACAAAAAAAGATAAGTAGTGATTGAATTATGTGGTGTAAATTTGTTTATGTAGAGATAAATATATAAAGAAAACAATAATAACAAGGTGACAAAATATCATTCACAAGAATTACTGTAATTGTTTGTTTGCAATAATTGATCTTCAGACGCACGTGTAAAACATTGTAGACGCACGTATATGACTTGGATAGACGCACATGTATACTCTTTAAACTCACTGACTAAAAACAATGAGAAACCACATAATCAATTACATAAACGCACGTTGTAACCATTGGTTAACCCTAACGCATGTTTAATATCATCATCTTCATCATATAAAAACTGTTAACCCTAATTCACAATCTGTACATCTATCTATCTGTAAATACATACACGATCATTGGTTTTAATTAACAAAACGTATAATCAAAATCTAAAAGTAAGAAAGCATACGATATTCACTCGAAAATCAATCGTTACAAAAAAAGTAGAACGATCGAAAAACAGAGGATGTTTATAATCGAAAATAGCATTAGGTTTTATTGATTCGTGGATTGATTAGATGGTCAATCTAAAATACATAATCGTTTGAATTGAATACATAATTGAATAGAAATATTCTTGATTACAATTGAATCGTAATTGAATGATCAGAGATTAACGAATAATAAAAGGACTAATTTACCCCTTTAATCAACCAGGTTTAGGTTAAGTAAACTTAACCATAGTTGACAGGTGGCATGATTTGGTGGCTTCCTACACTTCTCAGGTTAAGAAACTTTGTATCGCATACTGTCTCTTAAAATATTATATATATATATATATATATATATATATATATATATATATATATATATATATATATATATATACAGGGGAAAGTTAATTTGAGAACACTTATATTTTGTGCGACCCGTGAGAACGGTATCTAAAACCATTCAAATTCAAAATTTCTTTTTACACTTATCTTTATTACTAAAATACAATCTCAAAAACATAATTTACGCGTAAAAAGTCAAACGTATACGAAAATAAATTGTTTTTTACACATGTGTAAATTTACTGTTTATGCATGTGTAAACTGTTTCATTTACACATGTGTAAAAAGTTAATTTGAAAGTGTTTTTGCAAGAAAAGATGGATTATTTGGAAAGAAAATTCATTTATTAATGTTATATTTTGATTATAATGAGGTTTGTATTAAAAATTTTTGATTTTGATTGATTTTTCTACTTTTATCTCACGGTTCTCACAATATTTAGCGTTCTCAAGATAATCCTCCCATATATATATATATATATATATATATATATATATATAATATTAATAAATATTAAAAAATATCTTATTAATTAAAAAAAATCATAAAATGTAAAACTTTAACCTTATCTCTAAAATGCTTGTGTATTTTAAAATCCAAACACATAACTTCCTTTATCTTCCCCTATTAAAACCACCAATTCCTTTTCTCTATCTCACTCAATTCCAAATCTTAACTCTAAAACAACAATAACCTTACTCCAACTACAAAGAAGACGACCATAAGCAACAAGAGTTTGTGAAGACGGTGTTCAATGTCGTCCTCAATTCCTCCGACCCACTTCAGTTTCTTCAAACGGCTTTTCAATTTGTTGCTAGATAAACTGATCTGTTCAAGAAAGATTCGGTGGTTAAAACCCTATTGTTAGACGATTATTAAAGACTTGAGCTTCAGAAGAGAGGAGGGCAACCACCCCTAAAAATCTATTGTTAGATGATTATTGTTGTATTACGGGGTGTTTTATGATTATTGAGTTTATATTATAGAGGCCGTTTTTTCTTGCCTTGGCCCAAAACGTTTCAAGGATTCTTGAGCACAACCCTTTATTTATATGCCACCACTTATCTCGTTACCGGCGTGTTTGACAACTTTTAAGTTTTGGTTAAGTCAACTTAAAACACTAAAGTGTATAAGTTCAACATGGCTCATTTATGAACTTGGTAGCTGATAGTTCTATAAGCTTAACATGATCCATTTATGTGACAACCGTTATGAAACTAGGTTAACTTTGATCTTTACTTGAAATGTTATTTAAGCATACATTGTGAAACACTGGTCATAATTCCAAGATTTAGTAGGAATTACAATTTCAAACCCTATATTAACATAACTATTTATGGAAGCTTGTAGGACTTGGTAAGCATCGATGAACAATTAGTAAATATCCAATTTTGATAATTACGTCTAACAATACTAAATACATGTTAATGGGTTAGCGAACCCAAAATCCATCATAAGAGACTATGTTCTACTCGACATCCAAGTAACGAGATTTAGCATATACTATGTTTAGATATTCCTCTAGCTTTCTAACTAAACCAATCAAGTGTATGACCCTTTCCCATCAATTCCCAAATATCTAAAAATATTCTGCGCTTAGGTCTTAGAATTTGGCATTTAACTTTTATTTTTTGTAAAATCTTAAACGTATCATAAAACTTCCAAGTCTGGGTTAATTGATAACACAAGTGAATTGACGGACTAAGCAACTTACAACTAAATCATTACACATATAAAACGATCTACACATGTTTGGAAGTTTAGATTCAAAATGCTTTGACACGCTTGACTGTGCTTAGTCTATTCCTTTAAGGTACTCCTAATGGAGTTAGCGATAATTAACTTTGATAATAGAATTGTGTTATTGTATATGCTTATAGAGTTTACAGGAGAATACATAGAGAACATAATTACATAACTAATCCCTCTAATATATGGAAACAATATCTCTATAATACCAAAATATCTATTGTCTAATATTCCCCCGCAAGCTAAGGCCGGGTGTCGACTCCTAGCTTGGACTTTAATTATAGAAATCGTTGAGATGAAAGAAGCTTGGTACCTGATCATTTGTTGAAATAAACTGAACTGATAATTTTCTTTGAGTAACCCTTTCCCTGACAAAGTGAAAGTCAACTTATACATGCTTTGTATGTGCATGAAATACTGGATTAGCGGATAGATTTGTAGCCCCAAAATTATCGCACCATAGTGTCGGAACAGATTTTATGAAAACACGAAGCTCACGAAGCAAAGTTTCGAGCCAGGTTAATTATGCAATTGTGTATGCTAATGCCTTATATTCAGACTCTGTTGAGGACCGTGATACAGTCTTTTGCTTTCGTGCAGACTATGAAACTAAATTAGATCCAAGATATATCGCATATCCCATGTGGATCGACGGTCATCCTAACAACCTGCCCAATAACATCAGAGAAAAAACTCAGAGAATTAAACGTTGCATCCGTGTAGGCATGTAAGATAGAAGATGAAGAATGAGATATCAAGAGGCCATGACTGCTTGTACCATGAAGATACTGAAGAATACGTTTAACTGCTGCCCAATGATTCACAATTGGGGAATGCATGAATTGACACACTTTATTAACAACAAAAGTAATTTCGGGTCGTGATAATGTGACATACTATAAAGCACTAACAACTTGTTGATATTTAACCGGGTCCTCAAATGGGGCACTGTCACCAAGTGTAAGATTAGGGTTGGTGGTACACGAAGACGATACAGGTTCGGAATGAGACAATTTCGTTCGAACCAACAACTCATTATTATACTTTCGTTGTGACAGAATGCTGCCTTCTCCTTCAGATGCAACTTCAATACCCAAAAAATAAGACGAATGACATATGTCTTGAACTGCAAATGAATTACTTAACTTATGTACCATTTGTTCAATAGCATTGTCTCAGTTACCTATGAGAATGATGTCATCGACATACACGAGCATATATACCAGAACCCCATTAGCACAGTAAATAAATAGAGAAAGATCGGTCTTAAAACCTTTAAAACCATGAGAAATGAGAGCCTAAGATAATCGCTAAAACCAGGCTCGCGGAGCCTGTTTAAGGCCATACAGTGACTTGTGAGGCAAACAAACAAAATCAGGCTTAGTGGGATCAATAAAACTAGGGGCTGCTTTAAATAGACTATTTCTTTCAAATCTCCATGAAGGAAGGCATTTTGTACATCAAGTTATCAAAGAGACCATTTGCGAGTGACAACAATATTAAGAACAACTTTGATAGTTGTGGCTTTTACCAGTGGACTAAATGTCTCCGTATAATCAATACCCCGTTGTTGGTTAAACCCTTTAGCAACCAACTGCGCTTTGCAACGCTTAATTGCACCTGTTTGATCCCGTTTGATTTTGTAAACCTATTTACAGTCAACAACATTTATCCTAGACTTATGAGGAACAAGTGTCCATGTACCATTGTGGATAAGTGCTGAATATTCCTCAGCCATAGCATTACGCCAGTGAGGGTCTGTGTTGGCAATGGCAAAGGAGGCAGGTTCAGTGGTGGGATGTGTGAAGATAGTGTGATTTGCCGTAGGCTGAAATGGCTGAGTTTGTTTGGGATTAGGACGCAGGTTGGAGGGTCGTGGCCGCTGTGAAGGACAATTGTGAGAACCGGTGGAAGAGGACTGTTAAACGCTCAAAGGCTATTTTTTGAGGTGAGTGTGAAGGGAGACGAATGTATGTAGTGGCAGGAAGGTCCATGGTTTGAGGTTGTGGAGCGTTTGGCTGAATTTGTGGGTTAACGAGCTGATTTGGTGGGTCTACTGGTTGGGGTATGGTTTGGTTCGGTGAAAATTCTGGTTTGGTGGGTCTACAGAGTATCGTATCCCAGAGAACACACTTTTCCCTGCTCAACCCTTTATCACATTAATTAATCGGGTTTTGAAAAAGAAAATAAAACGGAAGGGGTTTTAAAAGAAAATAGATTTTAAACAAGTTTTGGTTTTAAAATGAAAAGATAAAAACAGTAGGCGTAGCAAACATGCACATCTCGGGGACCCTCCGTATAAGTAGACAGTTTATAATAAAATCAGTAGTAAGTTTAATTATTGGTGAGGAGAACGGGGGTGAACGGTCCCTTTGGAGTAGGAGATGAGAAAAGAAATAAACAAGGGATGACGTTCTGGACACTATATGGGTCGCGCACAGGGGAAGTGTACGAGTCCCCGTAAAGGAGTATTCGGACTACTGGCCCGTAAGCCGGTATTCTCCTGTTAACAGTGTGGTGTTACCTAACTTACACTAGTCGTGTAGCTTTTTGGAAAGCTTGAGTCCTGCTTTTTAGGCACTTCCCAAACCACCGCCAAGCCACTTGTTTAAGCACTGGGTTCTCTAATTTACCTTCCTAAATTTATGTAGAGGCTTAATTCCGACCGGGAATCCCTTCCACCTCTCTCAAGTCTCACTTTCCGTACCGAAGGATCTCACATGCCATCAGCTTGTGTGATGGGGGACCCTCTAAGAAGTTAACAGCATTGTACTAACGAGAGCCGGATAAAGTATCCTTGTTTAATTTATCTTTTAAAAGTGACAACTTAATTGTTTATTGATCAGATAAATTTAAGTTTGGTTTAGTGATTATGTGACTAAACAAACCCAACCCTTAACCCCTGAGACTTATGAATGAAATCCTTAACAAAGGTGGAACAAAATCTTAAAAGCGTGTAATCCGAAGATCACTGGTGCACCCATAGGGATTCCTCCCTTTGCCAAGAAAGTCACTTACACATCTGGTAAGAACCATAAACTTGTCTCCCGGATCTAGTCCACTTTAGAAGCCATTGCTTAGATACTGGTTTGGATATCAGAAACCCGAAGGATATGTCGCACTACCGGTTTCCTTGCCTTGGATCTAGCTCGGGACTACCAGAAGCCGCACGAACCCTATGATAGTTAATTTTATTGTTTAAGTTAGGGTTGATTTTAAAGGTTTGATAAGTTAATCACTAATTGATCCTGTCATAAAGATAAATAAACACGAATTAGTTAAGAAGATAAACACACCAAATAAGTAAAAATAAACTACTACTAATAATAAAAGTTTACAAATCGAAGTACAACACAACCTAGTGAGTCGAGTGAGAAGAAGAGAGAATAGAGTTCAGTTCGTGTCTATAAGCCTAAACCACCATTCCCTGGTTGTCTAGTGTGTGCTGATGATTCTGAGTTGTATGCTAAGTTCGTGGAGATGCTGAAGAAACTCCACGTTAATCTCCCATTCATAGAGGCTCTTTCCAAAATGCCTAAATATGACAAGTTTTTTAAAGATCTGCTGACTAATAAAATGAAACTTGATGAGCTCTCTACCGTTACTCTTTCTGAGGAGTGCCCTGCTATCGTGCAGAATACACTTCCTCAGAAAATGACCGATCCAAGAAGTTTCACCATTCCTTGTTTGACCGGCCACTTCACTCCCAAAAATGTGCTAGCCGACCTAGGTGCTAACATAAATCTGATGCCCTACTCTTTATTCTTAAAGCTTAATCTTGGGAGTTGAGCCGACTAGGATGTGCATCCAGCTAGCTGACAAATCTGTGAAAATTCCTAGGGGCATATTGGAGAACTTGTTAGTGAAGGTGGACAAATTTGTGTTCCTAGTCGACATTGTGGTGCTAGACATGAAAGAGGACGACACTATGCCGCTCATTTTAGGTCGACCATTCTTGGCCACATCGAGAGCCCTAGTTGACATGGGTAAAGGAAAATTGTGGCTACAGGTAGGTGATGAGGAGATTGTGTTTGGAGTTAGGCAGAATACATATGAGGAGCCGAAAGAGGAGGTTAAATCTATTAATGTGCACCTAGACTATGAACGAGACAAATTTAGAACAAAAGAGGCGTGATATACGCGAAAACAGCCACAGTATGGTGTTTGTATGGAGGCGGCTTTTGTTTGGTGGACTAGATGAGGTGGCGGTAAAAGTAGAGGAGAGGTAATGGAGCACACTGCTAGGAATTTAGCTTATCAGGTTGCCAAGGATTGCAAACGGGAGCCACCAGATATATTTTGAGGAGAATAGTGCATATTTAAGAATCAGCTAAAGTTGTAGAGTTTGTAGATTCTTACTTATTTTATTTATTTATTTTTTCTTTTATGTTTTGGTTTGTGTCTAAGTATGGGGATTGTCTGTATTATTAATTGCAGATTTGCAAGGGTCCTGCCTGTACTCAATCTCTATTCAGGCGGGGTTAATCCAATAATATTTTATTTGTGAATGTGTAACAAACTCCGTAGTTCGTCAGTCTATTTTTGTTTCATTTTACGTTTTGTCTTTTGAGTTTTTGTTTGCTAGATTTATTGCTTACAACCACGAATGAAATGCTATACGGTTGCTTTGCACTTTGATGGGACAGCTCAGGACGCACTTTACGAGAATTACACCACAGTATTACCAGGGGAGTTTGTTCCACTTTACTTTTTGTTATATATTTATTTTTATTCTTTATTTTTAGCTCTTTTTCTCTACACATTGAGGACAATGTGTAATTTTAAATGTAGGGATGGGAACTGTGTTTTAGTATAGTTTGAGTCTTTAATTCAACAAAAAAAAATTATAAAAAAAGTCCATGATTTTGTGTGCTTTTAAATGGAAAATGATAGATAAAAGTAGGATTTTTGGTTTTTTCAATACTATATGTATAAGATAAAAATAATAAGGTAGAGAGCATGTTGCATGTGATGTGTTGGTAGGCCCAGCTGACTGTGATAGTTTCCTGAGTAAGGTAAAATATAAGAAAATAATATAATAATCATGAAATCTTGTGGGTTCTCGCCTTAGGCTGATTGGCAAAGTTTGAAACCGTTGATAGTATAAGAGGTACCGCTATAAGTAAATGCCTATAAGTGTTTTGAATCAAATGGCACGCTTAATCCTTTTTATGAGAATAAATCCGGTGAAAAGTGGTGCCCGAAATAAAAAAAAAAGATCCACATATCCACCAATTGAGCTAGATAAAAAAAATAAAAATTAAATGAAGCCTATGAAGTCTCCCTTGGGGATGGTGACTCTAATCGAAACTCCCTCTAGGTCAAGTTAGGAAAAAACCGAAGCTCATGCTGTCGCTCTTGGGGATGGTGACTCTGATTAAGACAACCTCTGGGTTAGGTATATATAAAAAATATGTCTAAGCTCATAAACTTCATCCATCTTCCATCATATTTGATTCTCAACGCATAAGGGTATTTATATAAAGTGGTAGATAATAATCATTGCCTCATAAGCTTGATTCGGGATTAGGATGGAGTCGAGATGCTTGAGTGTGAGACCCTTAGATGATTGAATGAAATTGAACTTAATTGAAGAAGCACAAAAAGGGGCTTGGTGAGTCGGTGGTTGGGTTTATGTGGACCACAATACGAGCAGTTGCATTTAGTATATGTTGTTTTGCCTTGCTAAGAAAAAGTATTGAAATAATTTGGAAACCAAATATCTTAATTATGATTCCATTGTATGCTTTTTCAGGGACGAAAAAGAGTTAAGTGTGGGGATGTTTGATGAGTCGTAAAACACATCTCCAGTGGAGCATGGAATAGATCCGCCACGCAGAGCATTCAACGCACCACCGCAGGAGCCGGGTCCCGTGAACGGTTGGCCCGCGGGTGCAACCCGCCAAATCATGGTTCCATCCACCGCGCATGCCAAAATTTTAGCTGAGGACTGTTTTGAACACGTGTCCGGTGGATGCCCTGCCATGGCCGCCGGACACACTCATCATCTCAAGAGTGCTAACAACCCGTAACCCTTTGGCGTTCTACTGGTATTAAACTTACCCTCAGCTTGAGTTTCACAAGTTATTTGTCATGCATATTTTAGTATTCTATTGATTAGGGGTGTTCAAAACCAGATATCCGAATTTCGGATATCCGAATACCCGATTTTATTATAATATATTTTATTTTATATGTTTTATATATAAATTTTAGGATAGTTTCGGATATATTTCGGATATTTTTTTGGATATTTTTTTGGATATTTTCGGATATTCGGATATTTTGGATATCCGATTAAAAACTTTTATGAATTTTCGGATATCCGAAATATCCAAAAAATTTTAAAATCAATATCCGAATCCGAAAATTTGGATATCCGAATTTCGGATATCCGAAATTTCGGTTATCTTGTTTTTCGGATAGTTTCGGATTTGGATATCGGATATTTTGAATCGCATTTTCAGATTCAGATATTTTTTAACACCCCTACTACTGATGACACTAAAGGACAAATACTAATTTCCAAAAGTCACCTTCCATATATTATAATATGAGCAAATTCGAGTAAATGGCTCTTGACCCTTCACGTGCTCATGATGACATTTTGTTTTCAATGACTTGTGTATTTTATTCACATGTATATATGCATTCATAATACTGTTGACGTGGGACTACAACAAGGATGACGATTAGCTAAGATCACCCACGCTTACGGGTAACCCCGCTTGTCGGTAACTCCCTACGCAACGGTAACCCCGCGCAAGCCGGTAACTCCACGCTTACGGGTAACCCCGCTTGTCAGAAACTCCCAAAGCAATGGTAACCTCGCACAAGTATGGTCGCAATATTTTCAATTACGTATACTTGCTTGCCATTTTAACAACAACGTCATATTAGCAGCTCGCGGTTACGTCAGAGGCGTTAGGCAGCTCGCGCATTCGTCAGAGGTGTTCCGCAGCTCGTGCGTTCCTCAGAGGCGTCCCGCAGCTCGCGCGCACGTCAGAGGCATTTGCAGCTTATTCTTACGTTAGAGACGTGCCGCAGCTCGCGCGCACGTCAGAGGCGTTTGCGGCTCATTTTGAAAGACGTTCAGCGCACGTCTCCTTTTTAGGAACGTGCTACAACGCCGCTACGCCTCCTTCTCAGGAATGTGCCACCTCATCACCACCCCGCGTTGGGTTGACGTAAACTTTTAAAAGACGTTCTGCACACATCTCCTTTTCAGGAATGTGCTACAACGTCGCCACGTCTCCTTCTCAGGAACGTGCTACAACTCCGCGCGCGTCTCCTTCTCACGAACGTGCCGCCACATCACCCCCCCCCCCGCGTGGGGTTGACGTAAACTTTTAAAAGACGTTTCGTGCACGTCTCCTTTTCAGGAACGTGCTACAACGTCTCCATGTCTCCTTTTGTATACATGATTTAAATTACATTAGAAAGCTTTTGCAAATGATTTTTGGTAAAAGTTTTTAACAATTTTTTTTTAAAAAAGATCTTATCTTTTATTATTAAAGAATGGTTAGCTATAGTTTGGTCAACACATTTCATTCTTTTCTTAAGTGACCTTAAATGATGCAACTAAATCAAATAAAAAAGTTTATATATACCAATTAAAACAGGTTGAATCCTTGCAGTTTCATGATTTCAAAATAGTTGTATTATTAGAATGAACACGTTGACATTGAAAATAATTTAACACCAATAATCGATTAGGTTCTATAAATAGGGATTTGTGAAGTTTTAGTATTAGTTTCACCACTACTAGCTTTTAAATGTAGTAAAAAAATGAGGATTTTTAAAGGGTGAAATTTGACAAATTTAAAGTGGTATTTTAAGAAATGAGGTATAAAAAGTAGGAAGAGAGGATGCATTTAGCCCACTCCAATCAATATCGATCCATATTATACGTCAAACCGACCTTTATAATCCAACCTTATTTTCTTCAAGCAACTCAACTGAAGATTTTTCAATAAGTCTTGTAGTATCATGATGAAATACAACAGGATTTGGATCACGGATTATAGTAATCCTTTTGCATCCTTTCAATTCTAATCGATTGACAAAGAAGGATTGGGGTGGGGGGGGGGGGGAGTGATTACAAAGAGTCAATTTGGATCGTCAGACATTGATGAAAAATGATTAGGGTCAGTAAGCATTGAGAACATGCTTTGTTAGGGTGTAACATTAGAAACGGCAAAATGGCTTTCATGGAAGCGGGTTAGAACAAAGCGGGTAAACGGGGCGCAATATTGAAAATCAATGCGTTTAGGGTTTTGATTCAACTTCAAACCAAGAGGAAGATCGGATCTTCTTAGACGGCTACAATGATGCAGAATGGAGGGAGATAAACAATGGGATGGGTTAGGTGAGGATAAAAAACAGAACTGTATTTATATATGGCGGGTTAAGAATTGAAGTGATGTTTAGGTTAAAGTTGGAGCTCCGTGAGATTGGGTGGATGAGTTGGAAGCTAACGTGGATACCCTAGATAGGGGTCACCTCTGCTCTAGTTACTCTTTTATTATATTTTAGGTAGATAGGTAGATTTTAATTCTAGGTAGGTAATAACTTTACTAAATAGTTTAGTTTTTTAGCCTCATATGTTGCTATTGTATCTTCAAATATATTTAGTAAAGTCGTTAACTACTTAGAGGTAGAATTAAAGAAAGACGAATAAAAGAGAAGAAATTACACCTTTAAAATAGCATAACCTCCACAAGGACTCGGGTTCATATAACCCATAATTTTAAGGGAAGAGATAACGTACAAAGTTTCTTAACGTACAAAGCGTAAGGAGCAATCTCAGCCATTAGATTAACAAGATGGCTGGATACTGATTAAAACCCTAATCATACTTGGGTCAAACTAACCAAGGGTAAATTAGGAAAAAAACGTCTAATTTTTTTTCAAATCGTAACAACAGAATCAATCGAAACAAAAAATTTCAACAATTGAACCTGATTTTTCATCATTTCAATTCGATTAAACGTTCAGAATGATTAAACAATAAAAAACATTCGATTACAATCAAATCAAAACGTATTTGTAGAAGAAGAAGAAAAACAGAGCATTACAATTCAATTGATAAAATCAGTCGAATCATATTCAAAAATCACTATCAACGCATGTATTATTAACATAAACTAACGATTTTGATAATAGAAGAAGCATTAAAGAGAAAAAAATGGCTTTCAAAAAATTTTCAGACGATGAAGATAAGTAACTGTTAAACACGTTCTATTTAAACACACGTTATATATATATATATATATATATATATATATATATATAGGGTTGGGTTAAAATAAAAACCCTCTTGAGTTGAGAAAACCCTAGAAACTCTATATTAACCATTGATCAAGTTGAATGAAGGGCTAAGATTGAATCTGAATTTTTTTATTATTAAATTGGATGACTTTTTTAATTAAAGATAGATAAAGGGTAAAAATGTAATCTAACATGTCATATTCTCTCTCCTTCTTTCAAAGTCAAATGTCCAATCATATTCTCTCTCCTAGTTTAATTTTTATACATCTTTTCTACTAGAAAGGAACAAAAAAATGATGCTATGGCTGGATTTTTTTTAATATTGACAAGTAAGCTGATTTCCCAGTGCTTTAATCGTGTTACAACTTTTGTTCGTAAGTTACAATTTTTTTTATTGTGTTATAATATGTACTTTAGTATATACATGTAACAACCTTTGTTACTGTGTTACATCTTATAGTTCTAGTATGTTACGATTTTTGTTACTATGTTACAACTTATACTCCCAATGTTAGATTATGTAACATCATCTGGATACAAAAGACTATATATGTAACGAACAGATCTCATAAATCTGTAACAATGTTACACAAAAAAAACAACAAATGATTACAACTTAAGAAATGTTACAAGAAAAAAAAATCCAAAACCAAAGCCTTTTTTCTCATCTTCATCGACCCATCTGCCCTCACCAAATCAACAAACCACCAGGTACTGATTCAACCAACAACTTAAAAGCTATTAGAGCACAAAATTCAAAAAATCTTTTTCAAAAAATCAAAATAAACATGGTCGCTTAGATCAGAAGGCTCCAATCTCGACATTTCAGAAGGCTCCAACCCACACTCCAAATTCAGCGAACCGATTCAGATCTAATAACAATTCATATAATATATCTAATATCTAAGTTAGATCTGAAACTTAAAACAATAATAATAATAATAATAATAATAATAATAATAATAATAATAATAATAATAATAATAATAAACACTTTTAAGTATTTAACTGCCTATGTCAACATTCTAGAGTAAAACAAGCTGTTTTCAATACCAATTCATTAAAGTACATATTTTTACCAACAATTGATCATACCCATCATTTCAAGATTCTCTGTTTAGTCAACCATTAACCAAAACAATCTAAAAAAGTTTAAAAAAAAAATTCAAAGTAAATATTTTTAATATCAATTCATCAATACCCATCATTTCAAGATTCTCAATTTACTACAACATCAATCAAAAAAATCGATAAAAGATTAAAAATTAAAAAAAAAACAAAAAAAGAAAATAAAAAGGAAAAGAAACAGACCTTAGGTTTGGAATCATCAACAAGGTTTTCATAGATGCTAGATCTGGAGCATATATATATGCTTAAATAACCACATCAACGTCATCTCTTCCAGATCCAAGATCTCCAAGAACATCTTAACCATCACCACCATTCACGGTGGTCGTATGTTGTATGTCGTCGTCGAACCACCACCGTCGGTTCATCAGATGAGAGAGAGACAGAGAGAGAGGGGAGTGTGTGTGTGTGAGAGAGAGAGAGAGAGAGAGTGAAAGAGTAGTGTGTGTCTGAGAGAGAGAAAGAGAGAGATGAGTGTTAGTGAGAGAGATGGTAGTATGTGTGTGTGATGCTTTTTTAAAATGGTGGTCAGAAAAAGGAGATGGTGGAAGTTACCATCTTACCCTTCTTCTAAATGATGAGAAAGGAGATGTGGAAGCATGATAACCATTGGATGGGTTTCTAGAGTTTTCACAACTCAACAAGGTTTTCATAGGATACTTAGCCTATATATATATATATATATATATATATATGTTAAAATATAACGTGCGTTTAAAGTTCACTGGTGGAACAAAACAAACAACACTGTCATTGTTTCGTTACCATCATTCTTCTTCAAGAAAAGATGAGGCGCATGATAGAAGTGAAGACAATTCATCTGGTGTTGCCAATCCAAAACCTTGCCAACGTATTGTACCAAATTTGTCCAGCAAGAACATGTAACTGTGGATCATTAACAATAACAAAAATTAATTTGATAAAATGGATGAAGTATCATAACCTAAGTAGGAAGATACAACAGAAATTAAAAAAAAAGTGGTCAGTGAGGTTTTGCATAAACTGGAGGCTTGTTCAATGTTTCAAAATGAATTTGGACGCACGTGAGATTTGAGACGCACTAATTAAATGTTTCAAAATGAATTTGGATGCACTTGAGATCTGATCATAAGGACCATTCTATTTACACCACCCTGGGTTCTATTTCAACCCCCCTTCAAAGTGCCTCGCTTTGCCCAAAGCGAGGCGCTTTGGGTCAAATCGTAGTACTAGGTTGACTGCTTTATCGGGAAAAGCAAAAAGCAACTTCAAAGCGCCTCGCTTAGGCCAAAGCGAGACGCTTTGGCCCCTTTTTTCTAGGGGGGATGAATCTGGACATGTTTTCTAGATTTACCCCCAAAGTATCTCTCTTTAGCCAAAGCTAGGTGCTTTGGCCCTTTTATTAAAAAAATATATTGTTTTAATTAGATTTAAATGGTTTTACTTAATTAAAAAATATTTTAATTCATTTTTAATTGTTTTAACTTGTTTCCAATCAAAGAAAAATTAGTTTGGCGTGTTTCGGTTCGTTTATTGCTCGTTTGTGATTTTCAGAACAAACAACCGAGAATGAACAACTTTCATAAATGAATATACGTAGCACATAAAGAGTGCAATCAATACCATGTCTTATCAAATTTCAAATTTTACATCTCTAATCGATATACTGGACTTTCGGACCTTGTTTGACGCAGTTTGGTTCGTCAAATTGCTCGTTTCTTAAGCACCTCAACGGGTGGATAATGGGCCGGTCAGTTCGAAACTAGTACGGTTCGTTACCGGACCTGATCGGGTCGATACGGTCCGGGTGGATAACGAGGCGATCAGTTCGAAACCGGTACTGTTCATTACCGGGCGGTCAGTTCGAAACCGGTGCGATTCGTTACCGGACCTGATTGGGTTGATACATTTCCGGGTGGATAACGGGCCGGTTAGTTCGAAACTGGTACGGTTCGTTACCGGGCGGTCAGTTTGAAACCGGTACGGTTCGTTATCGGACCTGATCGGGTCGATACAGTCTGGGTGGATAACGGGCCGGTCAGTTCGAAACCGGTACGTTCGTTACCGGGCGGTCAGTTCAAAACCGGTACGGTTCGTTACCGAAACTGATCGGGTCGATACGATACATGGTACCTTGAAGAGTTGAAGTATCAAGACTATGAAATTAGTAAAACAACTTTTCAGGCAAGCAAGTAAAATTCAGTTGTTATCGGAGAGATAGCTGTCAACGATGAAAGCAACCTAATAAAGGCTGAACACGAGTGTAATATTTGAAAATTATCATTTCTTGACATGCTTGGTAACACCTTGATCTGCAATATTTGAAAATTATCATTTCTTGACATGCTTGGTAACACCCTGATCTGCAATATTTGAAAATTATCATTTCTTGACATGTGGTTGTTCTAAATCCCATTTAATCTAAAATGTTACTAAAATGTGAGGACCTTCATTTATTGAAAAGTAATTAAAAACACTTAAAAATGAATTAAAACAAATTGTTGTGTGTTAGGTTTAGTCGGAGGACCACGTACAATGATTCATCAAAGTTGTACAAAGCTGGATGTTTCTACTGAAAACCCAAACGAGCAATAAACGAAGCGAAACGCCTCAAACAAATTTTCTTGGCTTGGAAACAACTTAAAAGAACTAAAAATAAATTAAAATTATTTTTTGGTCAATAACAGATAATTTTAAAGAATTAAAAGAAATTCATTTAAAAAAAAAAGCCAAAGCGCCTAGCTTTGGTCAAAGCTAGGCGCTTGTGGTCTAATCAAACCACTCAAGCGCCTAGCTTTGGCCTTTTTTTTTTAAATGAATTTATTTTAATTAATTAAAATTATCTGTTATTGACCAAAAAATAATTTTAATTCATTTTTAGTTCTTTTAAGTTGTTTCCAAGTCAAGAAAATTTGTTTGAGGCGTTTCGCTTCGTTTATTGCTCGTTTGGGTTTTTTAGTAGAAACATCCAGCTTTGTACAACTTTGATGAATCATTGTACGTGGTCCTCCGACTATACATTCGATACCCATATTTTTCAGAACATAATTTTTGCATGTTTAATTTATATGCTTGACTTTCGGACTATATTATAATTGATCGTTGGTGGTTTTCATAGCACCTTGTTTGATTACACTCGTGTTCAGCCTTTATCAGGTTGCCTTCATCGTTGACAGCTATCTCTCCGATAACAACTGAAAAGTTGTTTTACTAATTTCATAGTCTTGATACTTTTAACAATCGGATCGGCGGTAACGCGCAAACCTTCAGAGTTCGTTGTACCGGTTGCAAAAAGAAATCAACAGTCGGATCGACTCTCACACTTATGCGTAGATCAAGGAGATTGATGAAGATATTCATCAAGATGAGCAGGAATTGTTTACTTTTCCATTGATTTCAAGTATGTTGCCTTGATCGTTGACAGCTATCTCTCCGATAACAACTGACTTTTACTTATGGAATCTTTGTACGAAAATCGAAATCATCTCATTCCATGTTCTCCATATCCATACCTTGTTTCAACACACACCAGCTTTGTCATCACAGTTTCCAACCACTAATACCAAATTGATGATGCTCAACGTAATATTATTGTAATATAATATTCAGATTCTGATTGCACCGAATCCAGTCTTCAAGTACGGTTCGTTAACGGACCTGATCGGATCTATACGATCCGGGTGGATAACGGGCCGGTCAGTTCGAAACCGATACGGTTCGTTACCGGGCGGTCAGTTTGAAACCGGTACGGTTCGTTACCGGACCTGATCAGGTCGATAAGATCTGGGTGCATAACGGGCCGGTCAGTTTGAAACCGGTACGGTTCGTTACCGGACCTGTTCAGGTCGATACGGTCCGGGTGGATAACGGGCCGGTCAATTCAAAACCGGTACGGTTTGTTACTGGACCTGATCGGGTCGATACAATCTGGGTGGATAACGGGCCGGTCAGTTTGAAACCGGTACGGTTCGTATCCGGACCTTATCAGGTCGATACGATCCGGGTGGATAACGGGCCGGTCAGTTCGAAACCGATACAGTTCGTTACCGGGCGGTCAGTTCGAAACCGGTACGGTTCGTTACCGGACCTGATAAGGTCGATACGGTCCGGGTGGATAACGGGCCGGTCAGTTCAAAACCGGTATGGTTCGTTACCGGACCTGATCGGGTCGATACAATCTGGGTGGATAACGGGCCGGTACGGTTCGTATCCGGGCCTGATCAGGTTGATACGATCCGGGTGGATAACGGGCCGGTCAGTTCGAAACCGGTACGGTTCGTTACCGGACCTGATCGGGTCGATACAATCTGGGTGGATAACGCGCCGGTCAGTTTGAAACCGGTAAGGTTCGTATCCGGGCCTGATCAGGTTGATTTGATCCGGGTGGATAACGGGCCGGTCAATTCGAAATCGATACAGTTCGTTACCGGGCGGTCAGTTCGAAACCGGTACGGTTCGTTACCGGACCTGATCAGGTCGATACGATCCGGGTGGATAACGGTCCGGTCAGTTCGAAACCGATACGGTTTGTTACCGAACCTGATCAGTTCGATACAGTCCAGGTGGATAACGGGCCGGTCAGTTCGAAACCGATACGGTTCGTTACCGGGCGGTCAGTTTGAAACCGGTACGGTTCGTTAACGGACCTGATCAGGTAACGATAGTTTAATTGGGGGTAAAGCACCTGACTTTAAAAGTTATATTATTATTTATGAAAGTTGTTCATTCACCGTTGTTTGTTCTGAAAACTACAAACGAGCAATTAAACGAACCAAACCGTGTCAAACAAGGTCCGAAAGTCCAGTATATCGATTAAAGATGTAAAATTTGAAATTTGATAAGATATGGTATTGGTTGCATTCTTCATGTGCTACGTACATTGATTTATGAAAGTTGTTCATACTCGGTTGTTTGCTCTGAAACGAGCAACTAAACAAACCAAAACGCGTTAAACAATGTCCGGAAGTCTAGTATATCGATTAGAGATGTAAAATTTGAAATTTGGTAAAACGTGGTATTGATTGCACACTTCATGTGTTACGTACATATATTTATGAAAGTTGTTCATTCTCGGTTGTATGTTCTGAAAACTACAAACGAGCAATAAACGAACCGAAACACGCCAAACTAATTTTTCTTTGATTGGAAACTAGTTAAAACAATTAAAAATGAATTAAAATATTTTTTTAATTAAGTAAAACCATTTAAATTTAATTAAAACAATATATATATTTTTTTTAAATAAAAGGGCCAAAGCACCTAGCTTTGGCCAAAGAGAGGTGCTTTGGGGGTAAAGCGCCTAGCTTAGGTCTAAACGAGGCGCTTCGCTTTTAAAATTTAAAACACCAAAAAATAAAGTTAGATTCAAAGCGCCTCGCATAGGCCTAAGCGAGGCGCTTCGCTTTTAAAATTTCAGTTTTTTTCTGACCTCGTACTGACCTCCTCGAAATGGGGGCAAAGCGCCTCGCTTAGGCCTAAGCGAGGCGCTTTGAGGGGGGTGAAAATAGAAGGTGGGGGGTTGAAATAGACCGGGCCGATCATAATTAATGTTTCAAGATCACTTTGGAGTTTGGACGCAGTAATTTGGACGAATTATTTTATACGCACACTCACTTATATTTAAACGCACTAAGATTATTACATAAACTATTTTTGGACGCACTCATTGTACAAACAAACGCGCGTTACAATTTTAAACTTCTTTTGTATATTTCTTTAAACGCACCTTTCATTTCTTTAAATGCACTCGTTCTTCATCAGTGCCTTGTTTTAGGTTTGCATGATGACCCTCTGTTTCAGTCTTTTTAAAACCAATCCCTTGACTCTCTGTTTCAGTCTTTTTAAAACCAATCCCTTCCAACCAAAACCACCAATGAATCTCCAAACCCTCAACGGATCCTCCATTTTAGACGTCCATAGCCAAAAAATAATCACACCCATATACCCAATTCACCCACTTTGTTTGAAACGCACTTTTATAACAAGTTAGAAATTAATTTAATGTTCGGTGAGCACGTTGCAACTGCAAAACCACCTTAAAAACACATCTTCATAAAGTTTGACAGCAAATAACTAAGCACAATTTGCAACTGCATTTTTTACGAAACAAACTATAAGATTGGAAAAAAAAAATTGACAAAAAAAAAAAAAAACAAAATTATAAGAAAATTATTAATTAAAGAGTAAAAGAAATACATGAAACAAAATTGGCCTCAGAGATCTTGGTGGATAATGAATCATCAGGTGAGATTATAATCTCATCAAGAGTAGCAAATATCTTTCTTACATCACTGGCTATACCCAATTCACCCACTTTAAACGCACCTTTATAATATAAATTCAATCAACGTGCGTTTAATGTCTTAATTCATCAAAACCCAACCTTGTTTGAAACACACTTTTATAACAAGTTAAACGCCGGTTTTGCATTAAATAAAAAAACATACCATACAATAACTGATTCATCAACCCGATGAGCCTCATCGATAACCCAATCAAATTCACATTCATTTAACATTGGTTTCAGGTCAACTAAATTTAATAACCCTTTTCTACTCGAAAACACAAGCCAAGGTCTCGGAAATTTTCGGGTTTGGAATAGTGGAGTTTTTTAAAAAAAGGAGGGGGGGATCTGTGTTTAAAACCGATGGTTATTGTGTTCAGATCTTGAACTAGAACTTCAGAATAGTGGAGTTTTTGTTTCAGCCATTTTTGAAGAAGAAGAAAAAAAGTGATATGCTGAGAGAGAAAGTGATAAAGGATTAGAGTTTTGGTTTGTCTAATTGATGTCTCTTGACAATTTGAAGAAGAGAGGGCAGTGGTGAAATATCTTCAGGCTTTATCCTAAATATATTAGACGCACCATTTAACATTTTGATACAAATTTGGATGCACCATTATATTTAGATACAAAATTAGACGCACCATTTATCATTTGGATAAAAATTTTGGACGCACTAATTAAATTCAGTTTTTTTATTTGGATGCATTCTCACTTTCTCTTCACTACCATGCTCTGTTTTTTATAAAAAAAAAAAAAAAACAGAGCATGTTTCAAGTGGTGGGTTTTCAAAAATCAGAGCATTCATTTACGTTTATACATTCCATCTTCTTCATTTACATTCAGTAACCGTGCTCTATTTTTTATTTTTGAAATGCTTCTCTATAATCGTTTTTTTTTGCACTCCTCTACATTTACACGTTCAGTTTTTTGTTTGGTGTACTTGATTTGTTTGTTCTTCGAATAATGTGTTTTGATCATTTGATGTTGTATAAATCGAATTTGAAATCGTTCACGTATGTTATGAAATCATTTACGATAAAATAACGTGATTGAATTAATCAGTTACAGAGAAAAAAAAGTCTGATTTGCCCTTGGTTTAAGTGCAATTGAAGTTGATTAGGTTTAGTTAGGTTAATTGAGGTTTGGTTAAGTAAACATGTGGCATATTATAATGGCTTTTTATACTTTTTATGTTAAAGAGCTTTGTACCTTATACTTTTTCTAATTTTAATTTGTCAAACTTTTACACCACACCTTTGCATACCGTGCCGTTTATAGATAAAATGCCGAACCTCTTTTATGACCTTATTTTTTTCTTTTTTTTAGAGGATTTCAACGTTAAAGTTCAGAATCTTGTAAATAATTTTTTATCTTTCAAAACTATAGTGAAACTACTTTTTGAAGTCAACTTTGTCCGTTTGTCTATGGAGCAAAACCAAATTTTTGATTGAAATTGGTTTAAAAAAAAAAAAAATCTTTTCAGCCAAAATATATTAGAGGAAAAGATACTTATTATTTAGGAGACACGATTTTTGCGTGTGTAATCTTACAACCTGTTTTATATAAAACAAATTTTAAGGCCCAAATATAGCTTTAGGACTAATCTATTTGTTTTGTTGTTTAATGCAGGAAAAAAATGATAAAGAGTATAACAATGCCTTGTCGTGCTCGGGTGGCGATGATATGGTTGTCGATCAAATTGAGTGTCTTAAAAAAGCTTTGGGTTCTCGACGTTCTCACATACGGGGCGTTGGTAGAGTCCTAAAAAGTGTCACCCCTAACCTGTTCCCTAATGAAAATAGGGATAAGGATGAAGAGGAAGAATGTTGGCAAAGACAAGAACGTGCTATGGAGCAGTTGCGACAAGATAATGCATCTTTGAGGGCACAAATAAATCAATTTTTCAAGTTACTTCCCGGCTTATCGACTCAACTTGGTGAAGAAAATGCTCGTCAAGAAGATGATGAAGAAGATGATGATGATTTTATATAATCATGAAGATTATAAATTTATATTTCTTTTGGAACAATTTACTTTAATGATGTAATGCAAGTTTTAAATGTTAGACTTATTATATTTCTATGTATTAGACCTACCGTAGTGGGGCGTTGTTTGCCATTTTTTTTTTGAAAATAGCGCCCCAAACACCATTATACCCGGGCGCTATTCTTCAAAAATCACCGGGGGCTTTATAAAAATAACGCCAAACCACAAATCAACCAACCAACCAAACTTTGACACGTGGCCGAGGGAAAGGAAACGGTCAAAAAATTGACCGTTGAGACATGCAATTTTTGAACGGTAACATTATTTTTTTTTTAAAAAACTTATATATACACAACACAATATACAAACACACATACAACATACAACACTTTCCAAACTAAAAACCACACACCACACACAAACTAAAATACAAAACATGTATCCATATGGTTCACCGTTCGGGGTCCCGGGTCGACCGGGTGCGAGGCCAAACACTACGAGGCCACACACTACTACTCCGCTGCCACCCAATTGGGGCGAGTTTGACGCGAACACAATGCAATACGCGCAACTTCTTGGCATGCCCGGTCAATTTTATCCGGGCCCAAACATGCCCGCTCAATTTTTTCCTCCACCAAACTATGTCCAACCTTCTCAAGAGGAGCCCGATTCCGTACCAGAAACTCAAGACGAACCTGTAACACCCCAACCGATGGCGGATTCATCGAGGTGTCACGTAGTGACGATTGTTCAAAAGCACATGGTACTAAAATGTAAATATTATTGAATAAACCAAAATTGTCTTACATGAAAATGGAAAATACATTGTCTAAATGAAATGTAAATATTGAAATAACTGAATTAAAATAAAGCACTAAATGTCTCTTGCTAAAGCACTAGATCAAACTGCACCTGAAACATGTACAAAAATAGGTTTGGTCAACATAAGAAATGTTGGTGAGCATTCCTAGTTTTGATATATATAGTAAGTTAAAAAGATATACAATTCAAGTGCATGCTACAGTGCAAATATGTAAACTATGTATCATACAAATGAGCGAAATCAACCCTGTGACTGTATAATGTACTACTGTATGAACGGTGGTGTACTCATCCAATAAATGGGTGATAACTTAACAATGGCCACGGATTCTCCGATGAAAAAGGGGGAGAATCAATCTAGGCGGGTTGTCAATCCAAATAGCGCTATCCAATGTTAAGGTCGGCTTGTACCATGTTAATGATTTCACTAAGTACAAATGTAATCCACATGTATTGTCTAAGCATAAAGCACGTTGTAAGCAATACACATAGTACTAGAATTGTATTGTAAAAAATGTAAACTTGTATTTGAAATTGTAATAGTGTACATGTAACACCCCAAAAATGTATAAAGGCAAAAAGGGGTAGGAATACTCACAGTTTACGTAATAGCTTGGAATTTAACTGGACAACGAGATTTGAATTGAGATTACCCCAAAAATGATCAACCTAAAGAATTTTATAATGTGTAAGGGAATAACTCTAGGATACATGTAATTCTAGGGTTTCGAATTGGGGATAAACGTTTATTTGATTGATAAACAAATTGTTTATTAAATATAAGAAATTTAATAAATAAATAAATAAAAGTCTCTTTGTAAAATTTTAAGTTGAATATAGTCACAACATAAGGTTTTGAGTATGAAAATAATTTTTATAAAATTATTTTCTTGAAAATAGACTATTTAATCTAATTATTTTAAATTGTCAAAATATGACTTTAATATCTAAAAATATTAAAATTAAAGAATTTCTGAATTAAAAATTGTATTTCAGTTCTAGATAGTTAGAAATAATTTATATAAAATTTTGGTGCAAAAATATTGAAAAATGAATTTATTATGATTTATTTATGATTAAAACTAACAAAAATTAATTAAAAATATAAATGACCGGTTTTTCTGAATTAAAAATAATTTCTGAAATGTTTATTGTCATAAAAGTTTAGCAAAATTTTTGTGGAATTTTATAAAATCGTTTAGATATTTTTATTGAATTTTATAATTTAAAATGAATAAACTTGTAATATTTATAATATATATTAAATAAATTATTTTTGAAAAAATAAAAATTAGGTGATGAACTTTATCATTTGAAGATCATATAATAATTTTTGTAAAATTTATAAACCACTTTTGGTATTTAAAATTGATTTTAAAAGATTTAATGTATTAAGTATATATATAAAAATGTAAAAAAAATGTTTGTTGGTTATGGGAATCGAACCCGGGCCTCTGGCTGGTTCGGGTTTTATCACAAGCGTGGCCACCAACTGAGCCACACCCTGAGAACGAGTTATATTGGATTGGATTTGATTATATAGCTTAGTTGTGTTAATAGATATAAAATGCAAGAAAAATAGAAGGGCTCGTGGGAATCGAACCTTGGCCAAAGGCCGGTTCATTTCCCCATCAACGCGTGTAACCAGCTGGTCTATACCAGTTGGTTGTATTTTTATTGTTTCAAAATAATTATAAACATACATCGCTGTTCTTGTTCTTCCCCAAAATCGTGCCCTAATTTACCAATCCATTCAATTCGTGTTCAATAGCCCCTAAATCTTTGGGGCTATTGTTCACCAAGTCCCGAATGTTAAAACCCACGAAAAAAAAGAACTTACAAAGGACCGTGATCGGTATACGAGCTCGTCAAAGAAAAAACGTCAAAGGGACGATCAGCGAGCTTCAGTAACAGATTATTAACAGAAATTGAGGGTAAAGGAACGATTATCGGCGAGTAGGGACTGTCTAGACACGTTCAATTTATAGTATTGATGCTTGGGTGAAGTCATGTTCGTTAAGGCTAAGAGTACAACCCTGAATGATGGAATCGATTGAGATGGGTTTACCATCCGCGACCTCGACAGTGAAAGGCGCTCCTAATCTAGAGCGAGTGTGAGATAATAAAGGTTCGAATGCTAACGACACAAAACTTTTATCCGCACCAGTATCAAATAAAATCGAAGCATAACGACCATCAAGTAAAAACGTACCATTCACCACATCATTTGCTTCCTGGGCTTCTGCTGCATTGATGTTGAAAGCCCTACCACGAGCCACTGGGTTTGCTGCACGGTTTTCTGGGACAAGTGCTGGACATTGATTTCTAAGGTGGTTTGGATCACCACAATTGAAGCAAGCTCGACCATATGCTATAGGTTGTGGGTTTTGGCGAGCTGGTTGAGGGTTAACAGGTTGAGCATTGATTGGTTGAGGTCGAAACACTGATCGACATGTGGCAGCTACATGACCGTACCTACCACAGGTGGTACAGTGGCGACAAGGAAAATTTGAGGGGTGATGGTACTGACAGGTGGCACACTTGGGTAAGTTTCCACTATAAACCTTCTTAACAGGAGGAGCCTGAGCCATTGGAGCCTGGGCTATTGGAGCCTGAGTTACTGGGGCTACAACAGCATAGTTTCTACCCCTGGACTTCCGCTTCCTAGTGTTGGTACCGGTATTGTATACAGCAACTCTTGATGATTCAGTAGTAGGGGTGGGGGTCTTCTCAGCTGGTTTCTTGGTTCCTTTTCTAACCAAATTTCCCTTTTTGACGTGCTTGTCAGTCAAGGAGGCTGCAAGCTGGATGGCTTCTTCCACCGTAGTGGGTCTGCTTCCAGTGACTACATCTTGAATTAGGTCAGGCAATCCCTCAATATATTTCTCGATTGCTCGAGAGACCGGGGTAACCATGTGTGGAACCAAAATGCTGAGCTCATGATATCGAGTGTTGTACGCAAGATTTTCACCACTGTCTTGTTTCAACCCATGGAACTCTTCCTCTAGTTTTCTCATTTCGTTCCTAGGGCAGAATTTGGCGATCATGAGTTCCTTGACCTCAGCCCAAGACAAGGATAGAGCAACATCAGCGCCCCGATTACGCTTTTCACCATTCCACCAGGTTAGTGCCCCCTTTTGAAGGACACTGGTAGCATAGCGAACACGGAGGTCATCAGGACACTCGCTGTTCACGAAGGTACTTTCCATACTTTCAAACCATTGGAGGAGGCCAGTAGCACCCTTCTCACCAGTAAACTTCGTGGGGTTGCATGAGTTGAAGTGTTTGAATGTGCACCGGAATTGAGTTGCACCCTCTGTTTTGGCACTGTTGCTGTTTTGGGTTAACTCACTAACAAGATTTGGAATCACTGCAGCAATTTGCTCAGCAACTAGAGAAGCAAGGCGACGATCAGAACGTTGTCCAGAAGCACGAACAGTGCGTTGGCTAGCATCACGGAGCATACGGCGAGCAGACATCTACAAGGCAGTCAATGAAAAATTATGAGATTAATAAATGTAAGTGTATAATTGCATAAATGATTATGAATACAAGATATTGTATGTGAAATAGGAGTATATCATTTGAAATATTTGCATAACATGCTTGGATTGCCCTTGTCTAGCTATAAAGCCCAACAAGAACGTTGACTTTTCAAAGAAATTGAGCCCAATGGTGATCAAAGAAGACATGCTTTAGCCTATATAGCTTAGTTGTGTTAATGGATATAAAATGCAAGAAAAATAGAAGGGCTCGTGGGAATCGAACCTTGGCCAAAGGCCGGTTCGTTTCCCTATCAACGCGTGTAACCAGCTGGTCTATACCAGTTGGTTGTATTTTTATTGTTTCAAAATAATTATAAACATACATCGCTGTTCTTGTTCTTCCCCAAAATCGTGCCCTAATTTACCAATCCATTCAATTCGTGTTCAATAGCCCCTAAATCTTTGGGGCTATTGTTCACCAAGTCCCGAATGTTAAAACCCATGAAAAAAAAGAACTTACAAAGGATCGCGATCGGTATACGAGCTCGTCAAAGAAAAAACGTCAAAGGGACGATCAGCGAGCTTCAGTAACAGATTATTAACAGAAATTGAGGGTAAAGGAATGATTATCGGCGAGTAGGGACTGTCTAGACACGTTCAATTTATAGTATTGATGCTTGGGTGAAAGAATGGTAAGTTGACTCGACCTTGATTGCAATGACGCGGATAATTGGTGTATTTTGGGTATGATTGATGACGATTAACCAAGTAATACACGCGTGATGGTCAAAGGTATCAATTACCTTCCATAATTGGGATAAAGACGCGTCTAATGGATTGATTTGGTGATGATCGATGGAAACAGTTGACTTTTTCAAGTCAACTGGTTCATATAAAACATAGTATAAGATAATTATGTGTGGGATTCAAAACAGATTATGATGTAGCTCAATTGGTTGGTGTGTGATGTGTATTGACCCGGCTTGGGACGCGGGTTCGAACCCCGTCCCAAGCATTTATTTTTTAGACAAGGTTTTATCTATTATATTATTATTATTAACTTATATTATGATTAAACGAACCCAAATGTATCACAGAATATTTTTTTTATGCACGAGAATGATGAAAATGTAACGTCTCATTAATTGCGGTTTAACGTACATAGAATTATAAGAAAAATACAAAGAAAAGTGACGGATGTCACAGCATCCCCTACTTTTAGAAATTTCGTCCCGAAATTCCTTCAAGTGGTAGTCTCTGGAAAAAGATGAGGATACTTTGACATCATTTGGTCCTCACGCTCCCAAGTAAACTCTGGGCCTCGTTTGGATTCCCAACGAACTTTGACAATTGGAATTCGGCTTTGTTTAAGCGTCTTGACATCTCGATCCATAATCTCCACAGGTTTCTCTATGAAGCGCATCGATTCGTCAATCTGGATATCCTCTAAAGGAACATGGAGGTTATCTTCAGCCAAACACTTCTTGAGATTAGAAACATGAAACGTTGGATGAACATTATTGAGCTCTGGTGGTAAATCGAGCTTGTAAGCCACCTTCCCAACTCGCTCAAGGATCTTAAAAGGGCCTACAAACCGTGGTGCAAGTTTCCCTTTCTTTCAAAACCGAAATATACCCTTCCAAGGTGAAACCTTGAGAAGTACCATGTCTCCGACTTGAAATTCTAGAGGCTTGCGCCTTTGATCGGCATAGCTCTTTTGTCTGCTCCGAGCAACTTGCAAATTCTCACGAATGCGAAGAATCTTGTCTGTCGTTTCCTGTATTAGTTCGGGACTGGTGATTTATGTTTCACCAACCTCGCTCCAACACACAGGGGAACGACATTTGCGACCATAAAGCGCCTCAAACGGTGCCATGTTAATACTGGAATGGTAGCTGTTATTATACGAGAACTCAACCAAGGGTAAGTGTGTATCCCAATTACCACCAAAGTCGATGATGCATGCTCGAAGCATATCCTCCAATGTTTGAATGGTTCGTTCAGTTTGACCATCCGTCTGTGGGTGATAAGCCGTGCTAAGATTCAGTTGTGTACCAAGTGCGGACTGAAATGTCTGCCAAAAGCGAGAAGTAAACCAGCTATCATGATCGGAAATAATGTCTAGAGGAATACCATGACGGCTGACAATCTCACTGATGTAGATCTTAGCCAGTTTCTCAGCTGTGTAGGTCTCACGAATGGGTAGGAAGTGAGCAGATTTGGTCAACCGATCGACGATAACCCAGATACTGTCATGCCCACGAGTGGTGCGTGGAAGCTTCGTGATGGAATTTCTGGTTGCACAAGTAAACCAGATGGACGTTGGTGCTCTGCTTTGACCTTGGAACAAGTAAGGCATTTAGCCACATAAAGAGCTATATCCTTCTTCATACCGGGCCACCAATACAAAGTACGCAGATCCTGATACATCTTATCTGCACCAGGGTGAATGGAGTAACGAGACTTATGGGACTCGTCCATGAGGAAGGTACGCAGGTTGTCACGATCAGGGATCCAAAGACGGTTCATGAAATAAAGTAAACCATTTTTGGTTTCCAACTGATTTTCGGCTCCACACAACATTTCTTCGTACATGTTGCCCTCAGTAACAGAGACATGTTGGGCTTCAATGATGCGGAGTTTGATATCAGACTGGACCTGAGCACAATAAAGCTGGGCATGACCTTTACGACTAAGGGCATCGGCTACAACATTCGCCTTGCCAGGATGGTAGCGAATCTCGCAGTCGTAGTCGTTTAACAACTCGACCCATCGTCGTTGTCGTATATTCAGATCTTTCTGGTTGAAAATGTGTTGAAGACTCTTGTGATCAGTGAAGATTACACATTTTGTACCGTATAAATAGTGCCGCCAAATCTTAAGCGCGAAAACGACCGCTCCGAGTTCAAGATCATGGGTAGTGTAATTTTTCTCATGGTTTTTCAGTTGTCGTGATGCATATGCTATAACCTTGCCTCGTTGCATGAGAACACAACCAAGACCTTGGTTAGAGGCATCACAGTAAACCACAAAATCCTCATTGCCGTCAGGTAAAGTGAGGATTGGAGCATCACACAGTTTCTGCTTCAATGTTTGGAATGCTTCTTCCTGACTGGGTCCCCATACATATGGTTTATCTTTATGGGTCAAAGAAGTGAGAGGTAAGGCAATCTTGGAGAAGTTGAGAATAAATCGACGATAGTAACCCGCTAAGCCAAGAAAAGAGCGAACTTCCGTGGGAGACTTGGGTGTAATCCAATTCTTAACAGCCTCAATCTTTGCTGGATCCACGTGTATACCCTTATCACTGATAATGTGTCCCAAAAATTGAACTTCCTTAAGCCAAAATTCACACTTAGAAAATTTGGCATACAGTTGTTCATTCTTCAAAAGACTCAAAATTTGTCTAAGGTGTTGTTCGTGGGCTGATTTGGTTTTAGAGTAAATGAAAATGTCATCGATGAAAACGATTACGAACTTATCCAAGAAGGGTTTGCACACGCGATTCATGAGATCCATGAAGACAGCGGGTGCATTTGTTAATCCAAAAGGCATAACCATGAACTCGTAATGACCATAGCGTGTACGAAAAGCTGTCTTTGGAATATCGTCTTCATGAACTCGAAGTTGATGATATCCCGAACGAAGATCGATCTTTGAGAAGCAAGTCGAACCCTGAAGTTGATCAAAAAGGTCATCAATGCGGGGTAAAGGGTACCGGTTTTTAATGGTGAGTTTATTTAACTCCCGATAATCAATACACATTCGGAAAGATCCATCCTTCTTCTTTACAAATAAGACTGGAGCTCCCCAAGGTGATGAACTGGGGCGAATGAAACCCTTGTCTGCTAACTCTTGAAGTTGACTTGCAAGTTCTTGCATCTCGGAAGGTGCAAGGCGGTACAGAGATTTTGCAACAGGCGTAGCACCAGGTACAAGATCAATACAAAATTCAACAGGACGCACCGGTGGTAGTCCAGGTAAGTCATCAGGAAAGACTTCTGGAAATTCACGAACAACAGGAACATCTTGGATACTCTTGTCTTTACCTTTCTTTTCCACAATATGGGCCAAGAAAGCTACGTATTTCTTACGTAGATATTTTTGTGCTTGAGTGCAGGACATGAGTTTAAGACCACTGGATGGTTTCTCACCATAAACCCGTAAAACGTCACCCGATGCGAGAGGAAACCGAATAAATTTCTCAAAGCAGACAACTTCGGCATGATGTTTAGAAAGCCAATCCATACCCACGATAACATCAAAGCTTCCCAATTTCATGGGTATGAGATCAATGGTGAAGTCATGTTCGTTAAGGCTAAGAGTACAACCCTGAATGATGGAATCGATTGAGATGGGTTTACCATCCGCGACCTCGACAGTGAAAGGCGCTCCTAATCTAGAGCGAGTGTGAGATAATAAAGGTTCGAATGCTAACGACACAAAACTTTTATCCGCACCAGTATCAAATAAAATCGAAGCATAACGACCATCAAGTAAAAACGTACCATTCACCACATCATTTGCTTCCTGGGCTTCTGCTGCATTGATGTTGAAAGCCCTACCACGAGCCACTGGGTTTGCTGCACGGTTTGCTGGGACAAGTGCTGGACATTGATTTCTAAGGTGGTTTGGATCACCACAATTGAAGCAAGCTCGACCATATGCTATAGGTTGTGGGTTTTGGCGAGCTGGTTGAGGGTTAACAGGTTGAGCATTGATTGGTTGAGGTCGAAACACTGATCGACATGTGGCAGCTACATGACCGTACCTACCACAGGTGGTACAGTGGCGACAAGGAAAATTTGAGGGGTGATGGTACTGACAGGTGGCACACTTGGGTAAGTTTCCACTATAAACCTTCTTAACAGGAGGAGCCTGAGCCATTGGAGCCTGGGCTATTGGAGCCTGAGTTACTGGGGCTACAACAGCATAGTTTCTACCCCTGGACTTCCGCTTCCTAGTGTTGGAACCGGTATTGTATACAGCAACTCTTGATGATTCAGTAGTAGGGGTGGGGGTCTTCTCAGCTGGTTTCTTGGTTCCTTTTCTAACCAAATTTCCCTTTTTGACGTGCTTGTCAGTCAAGGAGGCTGCAAGCTGGATGGCTTCTTCCACCGTAGTGGGTCTGCTTCCAGTGACTACATCTTGAATTAGGTCAGGCAATCCCTCAATATATTTCTCGATTGCTCGAGAGACCGGGGTAACCATGTGTGGAACCAAAATGCTGAGCTCATGATATCGAGTGTTGTACGCAAGATTTTCACCACTGTCTTGTTTCAACCCATGGAACTCTTCCTCTAGTTTTCTCATTTCGTTCCTAGGGCAGAATTTGGCGATCATGAGTTCCTTGACCTCAGCCCAAGACAAGGATAGAGCAACATCAGCGCCCCGATTACGCTTTTCACCATTCCACCAGGTTAGTGCCCCCTTTTGAAGGACACTGGTAGCATAGCGAACACGGAGGTCATCAGGACACTCGCTGTTCACGAAGGTACTTTCCATACTTTCAAACCATTGGAGGAGGCCAGTAGCACCCTTCTCACCAGTAAACTTCGTGGGGTTGCATGAGTTGAAGTGTTTGAATGTGCACCGGAATTGAGTTGCACCCTCTGTTTTGGCACTGTTGCTGTTTTGGGTTAACTCACTAACAAGATTTGGAATCACTGCAGCAATTTGCTCAGCAACTAGAGAAGCAAGGCGACGATCAGAACGTTGTCCAGAAGCACGAACAGTGCGTTGGCTAGCATCACGGAGCATACGGCGAGCAGACATCTACAAGGCAGTCAATGAAAAATTATGAGATTAATAAATGTAAGTGTATAATTGCATAAATGATTATGAATACAAGATATTGTATGTGAAATAGGAGTATATCATTTGAAATATTTGCATAACATGCTTGGATTGCCCTTGTCTAGCTATAAAGCCCAACAAGAACGTTGACTTTTCAAAGAAATTGAGCCCAATGGTGATCAAAGAAGACATGCTTTAGCCTATATAGCTTAGTTGTGTTAATGGATATAAAATGCAAGAAAAATAGAAGGGCTCGTGGGAATCGAACCTTGGCCAAAGGCCGGTTCGTTTCCCTATCAACGCGTGTAACCAGCTGGTCTATACCAGTTGGTTGTATTTTTATTGTTTCAAAATAATTATAAACATACATCGCTGTTCTTGTTCTTCCCCAAAATCGTGCCCTAATTTACCAATCCATTCAATTCGTGTTCAATAGCCCCTAAATCTTTGGGGCTATTGTTCACCAAGTCCCGAATGTTAAAACCCACGAAAAAAAAGAACTTACAAAGGATCGCGATCGGTATACGAGCTCGTCAAAGAAAAAACGTCAAAGGGACGATCAGCGAGCTTCAGTAACAGATTATTAACAGAAATTGAAGGTAAAGGAATGATTATCGGCGAGTAGGGATTGTCTAGACACGTTCAATTTATAGTATTGATGCTTGGGTGAAAGAATGGTAAGTTGACTCGACCTTGATTGCAATGACGCGGATAATTGGTGTATTTTGGGTATGATTGATGACGATTAACCAAGTAATACACGCGTGATGGTCAAAGGTATCAATTACCTTCCATAATTGGGATAAAGACGCGTCTAATGGATTGATTTGGTGATGATCGATGGAAACAGTTGACTTTTTCAAGTCAACTGGTTCATATAAAACATAGTATAAGATAATTATGTGTGGGATTCAAAACAGATTATGATGTAGCTCAATTGGTTGGTGTGTGATGTGTATTGACCCGGCTTGGGACGCGGGTTCGAACCCCGTCCCAAGCATTTATTTTTTAGACAAGGTTTTATCTATTATATTATTATTATTAACTTATATTATGATTAAACGAACCCAAATGTATCACAGAATATTTTTTTTATGCACGAGAATGATGAAAATGTAACGTCTCATTAATTGCGGTTTAACGTACATAGAATTATAAGAAAAATACAAAGAAAAGTGACTGATGTCACAGAACCCGAGGGTTCTCAAAGGGGGCGCGGGCGCGGGCGCGGGAGACGCTCGTATAAAAAGAAAGACGTTACCGCTCCTCGTCAAAAAAAGCAACAGGAACGTTGGGAAAGAGATGAGGAGTTCAAGTTAGCGAGAGCCTGGCTCGACATATCCGAGGACCCGGAAGTTGGTTAGTATTTTTTTTTGTGTTTACATATATATATATACTTTTTAAAATGTTGGTTTAGTATTTTTTTTGTTTACATATATATATATATACTTTTTAAAATGTTGGTTTAGTATTTTTTTTTTTTTTTTGTTTTTAATCGTATGATATTTTTGCAGCAAACTATCAACATACCCCGGTGTTTTGGCAACGGATTCGAGAGCTATTTTTTGCGGCCATGGGTAGGGGGGAGTATCGAGAGCACGACTCGATATCTGGAAAGTGGCCGGACATTAATAATAAATGTCACTCGTTTGCGGAGGTCTACCAACGTTGCAAGGACAACAGGGCCAGCGGGGAAGGTGATGACGGTTTGTTGGCCAGGGTCTTGGACGAGATGAGAGATACCCGCGGGCAGTTCCCGTATTTGAGGATATGGGAGATGTTGAGACATAGTCCTAAGTGGACTGATGTACCGCCTATGGGGTCGGGTAGTGGGCGCAAGATTAGGAGAGGAAGAGGATCAGGAGGAGGAGGACCGTCAAAAAGAAGCAAAACCACCTCCACGTCGCGAGATCTGGATACACCGACATCCGATGCTCGCTTTGTGAGTTTAGATGATCCTGTTGATTTGGAGAATGAGGAGGAGGAGTTTGATATTCCAAGACCACCCGGTAGACGATCAAAAAAGGGTGGCAAGGCGGAGTCGTCTTCGACAGGAGGTGGTGCATCGAGGGAGGAGTTTGATGAAATGAATCGACGACTACAGGATCTTCGCGACCTCGGCCAAAGACGTTTGCAAACTATGGACCAGAGAGTGGCCGAGAATAAAAGGTTCATCGACATTCAAGAGGCGAGGCAAAGGGAAAAGGACATTGAGTTTTTGTCCAAACCGATCGACCACCTCGAGGGAGAAGCCCTACTCCTCGCGATACATCATAGGCAACAAATCCTTGCAAAATATAACCTCCAGTAATTTATTTAAGTTGTTTGTTTTTTTTTTAATTTGGTATTGTAATTTATTTAAGTTGTTTGCTTTTTTTAATTTAATTAATATTAGTTGTGTGTTTTTATTATTATTTGTAATTTTTTTATATTTATTTGTCTTTTATTTTAATTATTTTGAATTAAAAGATTAAAAAAAAATAAAAAAATCAACCAATCACAATCAGGGGCTTTATAAATAAAGCCTCACCACTACACCCCTTTTTCAGTTTCTCTCTCCACGCTGACTCAGCAGCCACGTGGACCAATCAGGAAGGGGGGCTTTATATATAAAGCCCCCCACTACGCATGGTCTTAGGATTAAACTTGGTTTTCTTTAAAATATGTAGTTTGGTTTGAATTTACAGGTAATAGAGTTAATAGCCATTTTCGTCCCTGAGGTTTGGGCCAGTTTGCCACTCCAGTACAAAAGTTTTTTTTTTTTGCAATTCCTTCCCTGAGGTTTGGATTTTTTTGCAAAATTCGTCCTTTTCACTAACCCAGTTAAAAAATCTCGTTAAGGTCAGGGGTATTTTTGTCTTTTTACCTGACCTTTTATTTTTTAATATTTTTTATCAAATGGGACCCACCTGTAATTTATAACACAACAATGGATCCAAACAAGCAGCCCATTAACCCACTGCACAACCTTCTTCCCCAAATAGACTCTAAACCTAACCCTAACCCCTTCAATCAAATATAGGTAAATTGAATTATATGTTCACACGTAATTATATTGATGATTATCAGAAGCCTAAGAATCCTTCTTGTGTTCTGAAATATGGTACTTATCCATATATGCGTAATCACCTTCATTACTAGAATAATAAAAAAAAACCCAAAAAATCGAAACCCTATAACTTTCAATCTTGTAGATTTGCCTCACCGCCGGTTGAAATTACTTGATGTAACTGAAACATACATCGGCAGGGAGGTAGTCGAAGGAAACGGCGAAGCACAACGGAGCTCCAGCACCAACACGTTACCGGTTTCAGAAATAAGACTGAAACTTACCTCGACAGTGAAGTATTCGAGGATGGTGGCGAAGCACATAGAAATTGTTGAAGAATTCATGAATGGTCGCTAGAAATCCACAAATCGGACCTCATCTGATGTGGTGATGCTTCCGGCGGTGATGATGGTGCTGACGGTGTGAGGTAACATAGCGAGAGAGATGAGGAGGTAGGTTAGAGAGAGAGAGATAAAGAAGAAGAGAAGTCTGGAAGAAAAAAAAAGAGCAGTGAAAAAGAGGGGAAGGGAAGAAGATGACGCGTGTACAAATGAGGTGTATCTTTATGTACAACCCTCAACACATATGTTACAACAAAGAAAGCACATAACACCCTTAAAGCCAATGGTACAAACCACTACTGCATAAACAGCTTGGTAATTAGAAGTATTATAATAAAAAAATATTAAAAAATAAAAGGTCAGGTAAAAAGACAAAAATACCCCTGACCTTAACGAGATTTTTTAACTGGGTTAGTGAAAAGGACGAATTTGGCAAAAAAATCCAAACCTCAGGGAAGGAATTGCAAAAAAAAAAACTTTTGTACTGGAGTGGCAAACTGGCCCAAACCTCAGGGACGAAAATGGCTATTAACTCCAGGTAATATGTTATGTGGAAATGTGGAAAATGTAAAAAAAAAAAAAAAAAAAAAAGCAGATTTTTCATATCTATAGCGACAAAATTTTGTCTCTATAAGTTGCAGCATAAAAACCCACCATGACTTTATAGCAACGATATGTTGTCTCTACAAACTAAGACTATAGCGACGAAGTTTTGTCTCTATAAAGTAAATGCTACAGCGAGGAAACTTGGTGGCATTAGGTAATATTTTTTCGAATTAGAAGTTTTTTTAAAATGTGCTAAACTTTTTAGCGACACCCCTATAGAGACGAACTTTCGTCTCTATAGGTCATCCTCTTGCGACGATGACTATAGCGACGAAATCAATGACCTATTACGACGGAACAATAGGGGCGAACCTATCGCAGCGAAATTTCGTCGCCATAACCTATAGCGACAAAATTTCGTCGCGAAAAGTCTTTTTTATTTTGTGGCTAAAAGTTAGATTTCTTGTAGTTGTAGTGCAAGAACGGTATATAGTGAGAGAGATATAAGAAAGACGAATGTTAATCGAAACAATAGTCATGAGTGATTGTATGATTCCATTTAAATTGCGTTTAGATGACAGTTTAATACAGAGCCGATTTGAAGTATATAAATAAGGATAGGCATGAACGTTTATACAATAAATTTTCATAATGAGAAATTATATTTCACATGCATAGTTGATTAAATCACATTTTTTAAAGATTTTTTACTTTATTAATATTTATTTTGTAATATTTCAACATGTGATCCTATGAACTTATGTGGTTTGATTTTTGTTCAAATATTGTTGTACCAATATTGAAGACTTCCAATTTGTAGACTAATTAGATAAACGTTACATAAGATATCCAAACTTGTTTATGAGCAATGTACATGCATTAAATGTCTATAACATGCAATATCTAAGGAAGTAATTATGCAATTGAAAAACTTTGTAATGTCAACCATGATATTGGTTATATTTTGACAATTTCAATGGTCAAACATTTTTAGGTATGAGATACTTGTAAGATCGTCTCAGTCATTTTTTAAATCGAACTTATCAAAAGCAAGTTTTCTCCTGGACTAAATAATAATAATTTATTAGTTTCAAAATAAGTTTTATACACGTTATGTATTTAATTGTATTTGAAATACTAATAAAGTTTAGCAAGATTATTTATAATATTGGGTTTGCTTAAAATTTAAATACTAATTAATAACATAATCAACTCGAACAATCATTATGTACATTTTATATAAACTGTCACAATGTAAACGATTAATTATTTAATCGCTTACTCCATCTTTTTTTACAATATCTCTCATTATATATTTCAAATACTAAGCATAAGCATATTAGACCATGCGTAGTGGTAAGGGGAAAAACATAACGCTCCTAATTCTGATTGGTCCACGTGGCAGCTGAGTCAGCATGGGGCTTGAAGTGAAAATGGGGTGTAGTGGGGAAAAAAATTTGGGGCGCTATTAAAAAAAAAAAACTCACGTGGACAAATTTTATTGGAACAATCAAACACATCGAGCGCCATAAATAAAACGCCTGAATCATATTTGTAAAAATAGAGCCCCATGTAATGATGTTAGGGGCCCCATTTTTTGATTTCTTGCAAACTTAGCGCCCCATTACAGGGGTCTTATACTTATACAATTCTTTCTCCACTTAAGTTTATTATTTATGCATTGAACACGCCGTATTATTATACTTATTTTAGTTATTTTAATTTGAAAACCTAATATTGAATATCGAATTGAAGGAATATTAAGTGTTCTATACTAATTGTCAAATGTTATTACTTATATTATCCAATCAAATCTTTTATCAATCTTTTAATAATTTATTGTATCATGATCTATAAAAATTAAAATGTTTGCATGACATACACCGATAATTTTCAATAAAAAGATTTATAGTTTTCACACCAATCTCAATCTCATTAATTAGTTCGTTGCCAAAATGATATACACTTCTTTTCTTAATCGACTACCAGTTTATCTATAAATACCATACCATAATAAGCATATTTGCATGTCTATTACAACAATGTCGCTTTTAGCCCTAATATTTGTATTCCTCTTTAGCCATGCATTTGCTACTTCAAACAATGCCGAGCAAAACTTCATCCAGTGCCTAATCGATTCACCAGAACTCACTACTCCGATCGCTGGCGCGATCTACACCCCGGGGAACGCATCCTTCCCCACCGTCTTACAAGCCTACATTCGTAACCTCCGGTTTAACGAATCCACCACCCCGAAACCCTACACAATTGTTACCGCATTAGACCTTTCACATGTTCAAGCCTCCGTAAAATGCGCCAAAAAACACCAATTATTAATGAAAACCCGTAGTGGTGGTCACGACTACGAGGGTCTTTCGTACGTTGCTGACCACCCGTTTTTTATCCTTGATTTGTTCAATCTTCGATCGATTAACATATCGATCGAAGATGAAACTGCCTGGGTTCAAACTGGTGCAACCCTAGGCGAACTATACTATCGAATCACCGAAAAAAGCAACACTCACGCCTTTCCAGCTGGTGTTTGCCCTACCGTTGGTGTTGGTGGACATATTAGCGGTGCAGGATACGGTAATATGATGCGAAAATACGGTCTTACGGTCGATAATGTCATCGATGCTGAGATCGTTGACGTTAATGGAAAGCTACTAAACCGCGAATCGATGGGTGAAGATTTGTTTTGGGCGATAACCGGTGGTGGAGGTGTGAGCTTTGGTGTGGTTATATCATACAAAGTAAAGCTAGTTCGTGTTCCTGAGAAGGTAACCGTGTTTCAAGTGAGACGAACGTCTGAACAGAACGTAACCGATGTCGCGTACAGGTGGCTACGTGTTGCGGACAAACTAGACAATAATCTTTTCATTCGAATGAGTTTCAACGTCGTGAATGACACGAATGGGGCGAAAACGATTCGTGCTTCGTTTCCTAGTTTGTTTCTTGGTAACACTACAACTTTATTAAACATAATGGACCAAAGCTTTCCAGAGCTAGGGTTGCAAAGATCAGACTGTCAAGAAATGAATTGGACTCAGTCCGTTTTATGGTACTACAACTTTCCTCCTGGATCGCCAGATTCGACTCTGCTGAGTCGAATCCCGCGATCCCTCACTCATCTCAAAAGAAAGTCAGATTATGTTAAAAACCCTATTTCAAGACAAGGGTTAAGGTTTATATTTAGAAAAATGGTCGAGCTAGAACGTCCGGGTTTAACGTTCAATCCTTACGGTGGACGAATGGCTGAAATCTCTGAGTTCGATAAGCCATTCCCCCATCGAGCGGGGAACATAGCGAAGATCCAATACGCGTTAGATTGGAGCGAAAATGGCGTCGATGCCGCGAACTTTTATGTAAATCTTACTAGGGTCTTGCATAAATACATGACTCCATTTGTGTCAAAGTCTCCTAGAGAAGCTTTCTTGAACTATAGGGATTTGGATATTGGTGTTACAAGTAATGGGAAGAATAGTTTTCTTGAAGGAACTGTTTATGGGGTCAAGTATTTTAAGGAGGCTAATTTCAAAAGATTGGTGAAGGTGAAGACTATGGTAGATCCTGATAATTTCTTTAGAAATGAACAAAGTATACCTACTTTGCCATCTTCAAGGAAGTAAGCTATGTCATTCTATTGATTGTAATCATTTGTGTAATATTTGTTCATTATTATTGTGATTTTACATTTGTAACGTTTATTAAATATACGCTTCAATAAAATATGTAGTTGTTTGTGTATAATTTTATGTGACATAAACGTTAAATATAAAATAAAAATAAATCTTGTAAGTAAACATGTCGTAAACAACATGAATCATTTACACTAATAAGTGACTTATTTTTTTTGAGAGCGTGATTAGTAGCCATATCAGGAAAAGAGTAATAGTGGTGAAGTCGCTGATCCATTCATCGACTTCTCCCACTCGAAAACAAGCCACCTGCCATGTCTGATAATTGTGGAAGGGAATGTTCTTGAAGTCGACAAATCAAAGTGAGGAGTCAATAAATTCGCCAAATCAGAGTGAGGCTTCTCCATGAAGCCGCTAAACGATATTGAGGTATCATTGATGTCGCCAAATAACAGTGAGGCTTCTGATGATGTCGATGTATGGATGTGAGGCTTCTGTCATGATCCCGCTGAACCAGTAGGCGACTTCTGAATCAATTTGAGAATTGATTCGAATGCTCTGCTCGGTCACATGCTAAAACATAAGGGCACCGATTATTTTGACCACAATGCCTCTAATGCATGGCCTTGGGTTTAATAAAAAAAGAGAAAATCACCAAAATGGCCAAAGACTTGGTCAACTTATCAAAATAGTCACCTCTCATCTCTTGGAAGAGTTGGCTCACAGGTCCCGAGGCGTCTTCATGAGACCTCATTTATGGACCACTAGCTGAGCGACACCTCATCCGTCTCCTCACCCGTCTTTGAAGAGACGGTTCCCGAATTCTGAAACGTCTTTGTGAGGCTTTAGCCTACACACTTCCCAACTCTCTCTCTCTCTCTCTCTCTCTCCTAACTGATAAAAAAAATCTATCACCACATATGACATATGGTTGTTAGTGATTTAAGAACAATAACCTTTAAGAACATGAATTGCCTCACTAATATTTCAAGGTTCGTTTCAATTACTCATCATACACTACAACAAAAAGGGCTTTTAAGGACCTTTTATTTGAGACGCTTGTAAAATAGGGTCCTCAAAAGTATTTAATAGGACGAATGAACTTTTAGGGTCCTTTTATAATATACACTACTAAACATGTGTCCTTAAAAGCTATTTAATAGGATGGATAATTCTCTAGGGTTGTATTATCATATAGCTTAATAAGACACTTAAAATGTAGATCCTAAAAAAGTAATTTATAAGACATTAAGTTGTTAGTGTCCTATTATATAGTAATGTAATAGGACACTTGATCATCGGGGGTCCTATTATAACATAACTTAATACGACACTTTGTAGCTAAGTCATAAATGTTCGATGTTATAGGACCCTTTCTAGTTGAAGTCATATTAGAACATAATTTAATAGGACACTTGACACACGAGTCTTATAATTTTAACCTTTATAGGACGTTTAATTATTGTGGTGTTATTATAATACACCGTAATAGGACACATAATATTTGAGTCATAAAACATCAGTTTTATAGGACGCTTATTCGTTAGAATTTTATTATAGCATAACTTAATATGATACTTAACACTTGGGTCTTATAACTTTAATACACCGTAATAGAAAACTAGATTTGATATTTAAGTCATAATAAAAAAAATATGATGTAGCAAAATAATCAATTTCATAAAAAAAATATGATGTAGAATTCCTACGAAGACCAACTTACGCAGGAGGGGTGTGTATTTGGAAGACTTGGCTTGCCCGTTTTGTAAATCGAGTTCAGAATCGTCAACGCACTTGTTCACAGGGTGCATTTACTCGGCTGAGGTGTGGAGTCTTATGGAAAGGTGGTGTCGGTTGGCTCCTACGTTATTATTTGATGTTGAGGATTTAATAAATGGCAACATGCTTACGTCGAAATCCAAAAACGATCAGAAGGTTATTCAAGGTGTCATTTATACGGCTATGTGGGATCTATGGAACGAAAGGAATGAGCGTATTTTCAACAACAAGGAGCGAAGAGCGACGGAGCTATTTGAACACATAAAGATTATGTCGTATTTCTGGTATCGTAATAGAAATAAGCAAATATGTTTAGATTGGAAGAAGTGGTGTAAATATCCATTGGATTGATTGTGTAGTTTTTTCCCCTAGAGTCCTTGCTTTGAGGGCTCTTGTGGGGTTTTTTGAATGAAGTTTAACTTTCAAAAAAAAAAAAAAAATCCCGCACAAATATGTGTCATCTTAATATCTATATCTATATCTATATCTATATCTATATCTATATCTATATCTATTAGGGGTGTTCAAAATCGGATAATCCGAATTTCGGATATCCGAATTTCGGATAATCCGAAATTTCGGATAGTTAATATTGAGATCCGAATCCGAATCCGAAATTTCGGATATCCGAAATTCGGATATCCGAAATTTCGGATTCGGATTCGGATCATCCAACGGATAATTCGAAACTTAAAAAAAAAATTAAAAAATAATAAAAAAATAATAAAAAAAACTATAAAAAACGTTCTACTTTATGCCTAAAACGTGAACCTATTAAAAAAACAAAAATCAAAGTTAGATAAACGAAATTTGAGCAACAAATATATATAAAAAAACTTATTATTTTTATGAAGGGGGCTGTGGAGGTCGGATACGAGGTGGACGGGGGCTGTTATAGAGGAGAGAAGAGGGAGCAACAGCTATGGATTAGAGGAGTATGGACTTAGAGTTAGAAGGATTAAGGATTTAGGATTTAGGATTGTGTATTGTGTTATGTAGTGTATATAATATTATATATTTATATATATATTTTTAATATTCGGATTCGGATAATCCGATTATCCGAAAATTTTCAAAATCAGGATCCGAATCCGAATCCGAAATTTCGGATAATCCAATTTTCGGATATCCGAAAATCGGATTATCCAAAATTTCGGATAATTCGGATTCGGATTTTCGGATTTTTCGGATTCGAATTTTGGATTATCCGATTTTGAACAGCCCTAATATCTATTATAAAAGAAAGCCATTTTAATGACATGGCACTCAAGAAGGCATTCTCCCCTTTGAATGTGCTGTCATCTTATGTGTCACTTGGTATTTAAGTTAAAAAAAATTAAACATCACAAGAATACATCTCTTCTCCTTCAAACCCTAGCACAACTTCTCCTTGCTCCATCCATCTTCTCTGCATCTACGATTATCACCACAACAGTTTGACCGAATGTTCATCAGTCAAAACCCTAGCGATCTTTTTGTGCCGTCATCTTCTACTTAAGTATTGGCGGATCCCTCCACCAACAGCCACCGTTGAGCTACGGTGTTTTCCATTTCATGGAAAAGGAATCAAGAGGGTTGCGGCTGCCGCCGGCTTTGTCGCCGGAGTTTAACCAAGTCAATCCTGTCCGTTCAATTCTTGATTTTTTTTTTGTGTTTCTTAATTAGGGTTTTCAAGATTTGTGTTTTATTGTGTTGTATTGGATCTAGATAGTATTATTGTTGTTCTTATTGTTTGATTGGGTTAGCTTGCAGGAGAGTTTTCATAAGATTAATAGGCTGCTTGAGAAGGTAATGAGGGCTACGGAGTCGGATAGGGCTCCGAATAATTATATTAAGGCGTTGGTGATGTTGGAGGATTTTTTGAACCAAGCTATGGCGAATAAGGAGGTGAAGAAGAAGATGAGTAGTAGTAATGCTAGGGCGTTGAATGCTATGAGGCAGAAGTTGAAGAAGAATAATTAGCAGTATGAGGATTTGATTAATAAGTGTAGGGAAAATCCGGTAACTCTTAATTTTCAATGTTATTACTTATTTCTCCTTCATATATGTTTATTTGCCATTATCTCTATGAAACTTGATACTGTTTGTTTCACATGTATTGTTCAAATTAATATGGATAGACCTGAAGGGAAGAATGCTCTTGGGAAGGATATGTTGAGGGGATTACTCAATTGCTTTGAAGCGATAAACGCAGATCTGGCTGCAAATGTGTTGATGACATGCAACTCTGTTGCCAGAGTGTTCTGTGCAGGTGCTGATTTGAAGGTGTATTTTGGACCTGCTAACTTCCGGATCATTATTAGATTATGTTGAGTTGAATTAAGTAGGTTATAATCTTGTAGCAATAGAAGGCCAGTTGTCTCACAGATTAATAGTTAGTTTATTAACTATAGACAAAAAAAAAAGAAAGTAATGATGTTGAAGTTTTACTCCAATGGAAGATTAATAAACTAACCATGAATGTAAAAATCAAGTGATTTATACTCCGTAGTATTTAGCTGCAATGTGCTCAAATTTTCAAGAAACATAGTACATTTAGGTTCATATTAAGATTTCATGACAGAATCTTGAGTTCAACTAATTATATCATTCATTAATCAATTAATATTCACCCAATACTTAAGCTTCATCTAACACTACCGTTGATATTTATAGTAGCAAGCCAATGCATCCCAGTCCCCCTGTTAGAACAACTGATAAGAGCTACCAAGATAACCACTCAAACGTGACCTTTGTTCCAGCTAACCGATAATCAACCGACCAGAACCGGACTGGACCAAAGGCACACCAGTTTATCAGTCACCAGTCTAAATGTTCACACTATATCGGTCGAGGTGCGTCTGATGTATCGCCAGCCAATGTGACCGTGGGTTTAGTGTAGAACGGTACAGTTGGATCCTTGAACATGTTTATCCTTAAGTAATGGCTGTTTGACATGTTTTGTTGTAGATTTTGGAGTTAGAGGAGTCGATTTCGAAGATGAAGATTATTCATGTGGTAGGGACTAAAGGGAAGGTAATGTGTTGGTAGTTTGGTTTGATCATTAATCATAAGAGATAAGAGTATTTGACATTTGTGTAATACATGTAATGGTTGATTACAGGGATCAACAAGCACGTTTACTGAGGCGATACTGCATAACTGTGGCTTTCGCACGGGGCTTTTCACGTCTCCTCACCTTATTGATGTCCGGGAAAGGTTTCGACTGGATGGGTGAGTTTTTGTTTTTATGTAATTGTCAGATATATGCTGAATTGGTTCATATATGTTATTTAGTAATGGTTGATTATGGCATGGTTGAGTTTTTCTTGTGCAAATCATATATTTAAGATTTTATTACAATATATTGGATATTTCAACCCGGGACGCTCCCGGGGTAAAAGCTAGTTTTTTGAATATTTTCATTATCCCTCTCTTTTTAACTTCCTCTAATTTGATTCCCCTAAAACAACCTTCAAACCCTAGCTGCCATTCCTATTCTTTCTCGTTTATGCCTCCCCCCCTCCCCCGATTGAATTTGGAAACATAAATGGTGTCCTTAATTTGATTCATGGGCCCAGTTAATAAGCGAAAGAACTGAAGGGAGTTTATGAAGACGACACCAATGGTTGATAAAAAATAATCCAGGCACAAAGATGAGAGGGCAAAGGTTTTTATGGAGTTTCCAGGGGTTTAAGGTATGCATTGTTAGATGATGTTTTGCATATTAGGATTTGTAATTTTGAATATTTATTGTTCAATGCTTTCTGATAATAATATGATGATCATCGTGTATGCATCTGATATCTTCTAAACAACTCATCTTTCAGATTGTTTTGTTGTGGGTTTTCACATGTATATATTATTGATATTTATTGTTCAATGCTCAATTATGCTTCACTTGATGAAAGTACGTTTATTTAGATTTTCTACTCAGTATGATGTGGTTTATAAGATAAATGGAATTATGTGTCTATGTGCATGTTCATTAGTGGAAATCATCGAAAATGGTTATGACCTATCCATTTCTACCTTTTTGTGTTTTTTTTTCCTATTTAAATTGGCCACATTGACATGGTCGTATTTTCACTTTGTAGAATAAACACTACATGATTTTTTCTTTGCTTTTTTTCTATATAGTATAAAAAAAATTAAAGTTAGGTTCTCGCATAATAATAAAAAAATTGCCAATTTCATATTTGATGTCAGATACTTCTAATATGACTGACTTTAGGGTTGTTCAATGTTAAATTTTGCTCCACAATCAGGTCAGAAGTACCAAACGTTAGTCTTTGCTGATTGCAATTCAGGCTACTTACCACACAATCTGCAACATTTGGAGGACACAATCAGATTTCGCCTTGTCGAAGTTCGAGACCACCAAGCACTACTGCATTGTCATTGATGCTCCTGGACATCGTGATTTCATCAAGAACATGTTTACTGGTACTTTCCAAGCTGATTGCGCCATCCTTATCATGACTGGTGGTTTTGTGGCTGGTATTTTCATGGACGGTCAGACCTGTGAGCACGCTCTTCTTGCTTTCACCGTTTGTGTCAAGCAAATGATTTGCTGCTGTAACAAGGTATTGTGTTTATGTTTTTTTTTATAATCTTCCTCATTGTTTAGTACTTATATACTGTTTATAACTTGGAATATTGGATAATGTAAGTTCATTCAAGTTAGATATTCAATGCAGAATCTAACACCATTGTTGTATGTCGGTATCACTCGCTATGAAAGAAAAGTGAGAAACGGGTTTCCTTAGATATTGAGAATGATACAAATGGAGGGTTGAAATACCCAAATACATATTTTGTTAATAGGTGCCCTAGCTTGGTCGCCGTTTCCAATGATTGCTGCCACCTACGCTCTCTCTGTCAGTTGTGGATGGTGGATGGCGCTCGGTGGTGGATGTTGGATGGAGGTGCTGGTGCTATTGTTCACTGCTGCAATTAATGAAGATGATTTGCAGGATACTAGGCTGCAATTAAGGTTCCAAAGGTGGATTTTCTTGTAAAGTCTGTTTGGTTTTCACTTCAGACATTTGTATTGATTTTGGGTTAATCTCACATGTACTTTAATTTTTTCTGCTTTTGTAGGTTTACTGCATAACATGGGTCATGGGCCATCCAACCATTTATTTGAGACAGACTTATTCAGGCCTCTAAACGGTAATTCTTACATTCTTTCATAACATTTGTTACTATATTGATGACAATAATGAAGTAAGAGTAAATACTCATTGATGCTAATCTGCATCACATGTAAAAGTGAAGGTATTTGTTGGCAACAAAACTCATGTGATTGTCTTGTCATCATTCATGACATGTAAGATTTTGTGTAAATCTAAATAAGGTTGAAATTGTGTTTTTGACTTATGTTAACATGATGTGCAGTTAGATGATTGAAGATAATTGTGACTATTGTTGTTGTTGAGTGTTAGTAATATCGAGAAGCAAGAAGCGAAAGTTTAGTTATATTTACACGGATGCAGATATGGATAGCATTGGTGAAGAATGGTCAAATTATGCGGCAACTTCTATTTTCAACTAAAATTGTATTTTATGTCTTGATGAATGTATTGACAGGATATTTTTTTTTGAAATCATATTTCGTTTTATTGATATATGTATTTTATTTTGAAATAGATTATATATATATATATATATATATTATGAATCCACAGGGTAAATTGGTAATTTATAATTTTTTTTATCAAAAAAGATGATACGCATAGTGTGTCATTAATGCGTGTTCTAGTAGCGTGACTTGGAAATTTTTTCCTATTAAACTTGTTAGAACATTGTAAAAGTCTCTGAATATGTTTTTCTTAGGACCCTATATGGGTTGTTCATAAACATATTATGCGGCTATAAAATTGGTTTCATAATCTTATTTGGGATAATAGGACTCTTTTCTTGGTCCTAAAGTATCTATAATGTTACATTAAAAAGGTCTTATAAATTAATTTTTAAGGACGCTTCTTTGCGTTTTAAAAGATTAAAAGTAGGTAAGTACATATTGTTAGAACATTGTAAAAGCGTCCTAATATGTTTTTATTAGGAGTTTTTAGGTTGTTCATTATGCGACCATAAAATTGGTTTCATAATCTTATTTGAGATATTAGGACGCTTTTTAGGTTTTGGGACTTATTACGACCCCTTTACATGAAACGCTTTCACCGTTGGTCCTATTAAATAAAAGGTCCTATAAAATAACATTTTAGGATGCTTTTGTGCGTACTAAAAACCCATTTTATCTTCATATATTCTCTGTAAAATTCACCATGATCGAGTTACTTTTTTTTTCTTCTTTACATCAGCCAACAACACCATACGATTTCACGAAGCATTAGCAAACAACAGTGAGTATACCATCGCAACTGTCGCAAACCGAAAAAAACCTAGCACATGTTGGTCCGTACTCACCGGCTTAGACCAGATCCAGCTGAGAAAGAAGATGAAAAGCTTAATATTTAAAGGACCGCGGAAGCTTAATATTTAAAGAGGATGTAATTCTTCCCGCAGATGACCTGAAGAGAGAGAGAGAGAGAGAGAGAGAGAGTGAGTTGGGAAGTGTGTAGGCTTAAGCGTCACAAAGACGTCTCGGGATTCGGGAGGTCTCACGGGTGAGGTGTCGCTCATCTAGTGGTCCATCACCGAGGTCTCACGAAGACGCCTCGGGAACTGTGAGCGGTCTCTCTCAAGAGATGGGAGGTGGCTATTTTGGTAAGTTGACCAAGTCAATGTCCATTTTGGTGATTTTCCTATACAAAAATGGTAGAAATGTAGTATAGGATGTAGGTGACTAGATGGATGAATGACTAAATAGTAAATGTGTAAGATTATGTTTTTTAACATGTTATAAAATGAAGGTGGTGGTGACAAATGTTAACAACCATACTTGTAAACTTAACAACCTTCTTGTTCTTAACAAACACTTTCTCAATCACAAGCTTGAATTCTCACAATCCTACCACCATGAATCACAATCTTAACTTAAACCGTGGTCCCCTAACTAATGATGTGTTATTCTAACGTGATAGAGAAGCCTCACTTTCATAAGGCGACTTCAGTGTGAAACCTCCATATTGTTCAGCGACTTCAATGGAGAGGCCTAACTTTCACTTGGCATCTTAGTATCAAGGATGATACCCAAGATCTGTATTTTTTTATAAACTCTCCTGGCGGATGGGTAATACCGGGAGTGGCTCTTTATGATACTATGCAATTTGTGCAACCAGATGTACATACAATATGCATGGATCGGCCGCTTCAATGGGATCTTTTATCCTGGTCAGATGAGAAATTACCAAACGTCTAGCATTCCCTTACGCTTGGCGCCAATGAGGCTTTTATTTGAGAGAAAAAGAAGACTATGTCTTCGCCATATGAAATATGAATATTAAGTAATAATAGCATGGCACTTTGAATTTGGTCAAAGAAAACAAAGTGATTTTATCCAAGCTAAACAAGAAATTGTTCAGAGTCAGTCACGTCTTAACCTGACTTCCTAAGCTTAGTTGATTGTTGAATCAGTAGCTCTGGATCGAGAGCACGATGCTTACCGTGGGGTATTATGAAAAGGGGAAAGGCTTTTTTTTTGTTTTTTTAATAGAGAGAGAGGTATAGGAGAATGGAAGACCAAAGAGACCCAACTCATATCGTACCAAGAACTTGCCATTGACTTGATCAAGCGCTTTAGGGAGATCCCCTTCACCCATGTTCCGAGAATAGAAAATCGCTTGGCTGGCTCACCAGCCCTTGTGGAATTTATACTCAGCCACTCTAGTACTTATGCTAGTAACCGAAGCACATAGTCGCTTGTCATCGACATCCGAGCCATAGAGAGCCCTTCCGCCGAACGGGACTCATTTCTCTTCTTGGATGAAGACTATTGGGAGTTGGAACATGATGAACTATCACTAGTCAAGACGAGGAAGATTACGAGGACGATGGGAACCATGGTATTATTCTATCCACAATTACCTCAAGACGGGTTCTGTCCAATCTATTGAATGAAGCGCCCTTTACCATTTTATTGATGCTAAGCCTTCCCAGGACTAGCGACTTAGGTACTTAGCATAGAGCCAACGGTTCGATCACTAACATCCTAAAGATGTAAATAGATAATTCATTGAATCCTCATTTTGATTTGGTGACTTCAAGAACATTCTCTTCCACAATCATCATATATGGCAGGAGGCTTGTTTTTTTAGAGGGAATTGTGGAAAGAATAATACCATGGTTGGATGGCTCATTTTGATTTGGCCCTATCTTGATACAAAAAAATGATTAAATTCATTTGATTCACAAAAATGATTAAATTCATTTGAGCAAAATTACCTCCCATATATGTTTTAAGGTGCTTAATGGGAAAATCAACATCCTTCTCTACCATTTCCTTAAACAGTTTAACCTTCCTAAAGACTTCTGATTTATTTTTGATAAAATACACCCAACACATCCTAGTGTAGTCATCAACAAATAAAAGATAGTACAAACTACCAATCAAACTAGTAACTTGCATGGGACCACACACGTCAACATACACTAGTTCTAGTTTCTTTTTGGCTCTCCATAATTTAGAATTGAAGGGAGGCAAACTTTGTTTGCCGAATACACACCCATCACATTCGCTAAACACTTTTATCTTAGGTAATCCTAGAACCATTCTATAATCATTCAATGTTTTAGAGTATGAATATTTTAATGACCATATCTTAGGTGCCATAACTTAGACACATCATCAGCATCAGAAGAGTTTCCTTGATTATTTGATGAATCTGAGTTAGAGGCATCAAGGAGAAACATGTTGTTGTTGGCAATCATAATTGTCACGAGGACTGCATTTGAGGTCCTGTTCTTTATAACATACTTGCCATCATCAAATAAAAGAGAGTATCCTTTCTTCATTAATTGACCAACACTAAGTAAATTGTACTCCAAACTAGGTGCATAGTACATGTTAGGACAAAGAGGATTGGTGAAACCACTTTTGTAAACCTTAGTCTAATTCACTTCTGTCATTTTGGCTAAGTATAGAAGTACTGAAGAGAAGACAAGAAACTGCTGATTAGAAGATATGAGAAGTGCTGAAGAAGCAGAAGTTCTGAAGTCCAAACCAGACAAGTTCACTTCAGAAGTACTGAAGACAAAACTACTCTTCAGTAGTTTGTCCTTCATCAGCACTTAGCATCAGATATTTCCCACCGCCTTTTGCATCAGTAGTTTGTTTTTTATTATTACTTTAGCTGTATTTGTTTCTTTCAATGTTGCAACTTGTGCAACTTGTTTCTGTTGTTTCTGTACTTGCTTTTTGAGCAAGATACATGCATGTAAACGTCTATAAATAGGAGGCTTCAACCTTCTATTTTAGACATTGATTTTAATAGAAAAATCCTTCAAACACTCTCATTGTTCTATTCCATTTCTGTATTTATTATGAATCTGTCTAAGTATCTAATTCTCATTTACAGCTTAGATTGATAATAAATACTTTGTCATTTATTAGTTTCAAACATCAAGGGGGAGTAATAACTCTGCCTTAGTGTAAAAAGTGTTGCTTTAACTTATAACATTCCGCTGTGCTTATAATCTGATTTACAAGGACTTGCTAAACACTTAAGTGTCAAGATAGCAAGTTCTTACTTAGCAAAAAGAGCAAACTGATCCAACAATTGGTATCAGAGCATTGGTTTATCTGATCACATATCAATCTAACAAATTGAGAATCAGACACAAAGCTCTTATTGATATTCATTAAAAAGATCAAAAGTTCACTTTTTATCAATATCCATCACTTAAAAGAGTCATTTGACAAATCTATACTCTTTAAAATGGATCCACATAATACTGGTTCTGCCACTAAACCTGCCATGCTTGTGAGAAATGAGTACAACATATGGCAAAAGAGAATGGCACATACCTTGTCACAAACCAACACAGGTTGTTGGAGATCTGTGATATATGGTCCTCACAAACCAGTAAATATAAATCTTGAAACTAAAGAAGGGATTCCAAAGGAACCCAATGACTATACAGATGAGGATTTCCTAAAACTTGAGCTAGATGCAAAAGCATTCTCTATGTTGGCAATGGCTCTCCCAAATGAAATATACTCTGGCCTTTTACATTGTGAAAGTGCCAAAGAACTTTGGGACTGTCTTAAAGAACAGTTTGGAGGAACTGAAGAGGTGATTGCCAACACCAGAGAGATTTTAGCTCAACAATATGAAACATTTGCTTATATTAATGGGGAAACTTTGACTCAACAATTTGAAAGATTCTCCTCATTAATATCTGAGCTAAAGTTAAATGGTCAGACCTATACAACAGTGTCTATGCTACATAGATTTTTAAGGTCTTTACCTGACAAATGGGAAACTTACTCCATTGTTTTAAGATCCTCACCAGATTTTAGCTCCCTCACTCTTACAAAACTCCATGGGAGATTACTTACTTTTGAGAGAGAAATTGATCAAAAGAAGAAATTACAAACATCTGGTAAAACTGCTGATGACTACCTACCAGGTAGTACAGCACTTTTGGGACAAGATTCACCAACTTGTTCCTATGGATCTTATGACAATATTGACATAACAACTGGGATCTCATCAGAAAGATCTTTCCCAGGTTATGACAATGATGACCAAAGTCAAACTGCTGATAATCTATGTTTTATCATGGATGATTTGAAAAATTTTAGCAGTGATGACTTAGAAGAAATGGACATATTACACCAACTGGCCATGCTAAGCATTAAAACTAACAAGTTTTATAAAAGGTCAGGAAGGAAATTTCCAGGATTGACCAGTAATACAAAAATTGGTTTTGACAAATCTAAACTGAGATGTCACAAGTGTCAGAAGTTGGGACACTTTGCTAGAGAGTGTAGAAGCTCTAGCTTTAACCAATCACAATCTGGAAATAACTATAACCCCAATTATAATAGGAATAATGGAACTCAAGGGAGTGCTCATTTTGTACAGGCACAAGCTCCTCAACAGCAATATATGCCTCAAGTACAATATGTTCAAGTGCCTGCTCAACAGATGCAGAGCCAACAATCAATCCCTCCCTTTCCAGCTGCTCATCTTCCTCAACAGCCTCAACAACCCTCTCAACAAAGTCTCTTTACCTCAGGGTATGTTGACTGGAGCAGTCTCCCTTTTGACACCACAGAGTGCAATCCTGATGCAGACAACAAAGTGTTTGACATCAACTGGGGAGAACCAGACAATGGCAGAAAGAACTTTGCCTTAATGGCATTTGAAGGGTGTACTTCAAAATCTGCATTGTCACAGGTATCAAAAGAATCTTTGACAAAACTTTGCTCAAATTCTTGCAAAGAAACTTTTGCTCTCATAAGAGAGACAAATCTGCACTTACAAGGCAAAGCCAATGATTTAGAAAGAAAATACACACAGATAAAATGTGATTTAGAAAGAAAACTGTGTGCTAAAACAAAAGAAGTTTCTAAATTAACTGACTCTGCTATTGAAACCCAAGCACAAATCAAAATCATGCTAAATGACCTGGGAGATGTCAGACAAGAGCTTGCTGACACCAGGATCACTTGTGAAAAATGGGTGGAATCTTGTAAGGGGTATCAACTATTGCTAAACAAACAAAGTGCTTCAAATGTTAAGTTTGGCATAGGATACCATCATGTTGAAACACCAACAGATTTTTCTCCCAAAACTACTGAAGATGGGAGAAGAATTGTTTCAAATGAAACTTCTGAAGGGAAAGAATGCACATCTTTCCATGAAAACTTTCTAAACAGAAATCCTGGCATTTTTAAAGAAAGTACTTCAGAAGTATTTACAAAATCTGACAACAAGCCATCAGTAGTTTTATCTACATCAGGAGTTGAGACCCTGAAAACTACTGATGAGCAAAATCTTTTCACAAATGTCAGAAATTTGCCTTTAGATCAAAAACAAAAGGCAAAAGAATGTGAAATTTGTGGCCTGTTCAACCACAAAACTGAATTTTGTAGATTCAGAAAAGGAATTCAGTTCAATCAAAAATTTAAACAACAGGTTGTGGGAAATCAAATCAGAAAAGATTATGAAAGAATCTTTAAACCCAAGAAACAACAACCTGAAAACACCTTTTCTCAGAAAAAGATAAAATCTCAACCAAAATCTTTTTCTCAAAATTCCTTGTCAGTAGTTAGACCAGAATCATCAGCAGTTTCACAAACTGCTGAGATTCAAAATCTAAAGAACATGGTAGAACTACTGATGACCAAGGTTGATGGTGGTCCTAAAAAGGATACCACCATGGTTCTTAATGAAAAATCCATTGCCAAAAAGACATGGATTTCTCAACCTGGTCAAGAACAAACTGTAACTGTTCTCAAGAGCAAACCCAAAGCCAAACAGGCTTGGGTTCCTAAATCTAACTAATTTGCTTTTATGTGCAGAGAGTTTCCAGGGGCTTAAACAGCATATGGTATGTTGATAGTGGAGGCTCTATGCACATGACTGGATGCAGATACCTGATTAACAACTTTATCAGCCAAAGAGAAGGATCTGTATCCTTTGGGAACAATGCTAAGGGATATGTGCTAGGACATGGCAATGTCTCCTCTGGCAAAATACAGTTTGACAAGGTCAATCTGGTGGAAAACCTTGAATACAACTTGCTGAGTGTGTCACAAATGTGTGATAAAGGATATTCTTCCTTTTTCACAAAGACAGCATGCAAGATCATCTCACCAGAAGGCCAGAAGTTGATAGAGAAGATTATAGAAGATCATACTTTGCTGATTGCCAAAAGATGTGGCAATGTCTATGCAGTGGACATTGAGAAAGACAAAGTATTGAACAACACTGCCTGTTTCTTCTCAAGGGCATCAACTTCAGAAACAGATCTCTGGCACAGGAGACTTGGCCATGTGAACTTTAAAACCATAAATAAAGTCACAAAAATGGGCTTGGTCAGAGGTCTACCTTTGAAAGTATACCAGTGTCAAGAACACTGTGTATCCTGTTTAAAGGGAAAACAGCATAAGTCCTCTTATAAGTCTATTGAAGAATCAAAAACAACTGCATGTCTTCAACTACTCCATATGGACTTATTTGGACCTGTCAAGATTATGAGCCTTGGTAAAAAGAAGTACTGCCTAGTCATCATTGATGACTACTCAAGATTCACATGGGTATTCTTCTTATTTTCCAAGGATGAGGCTGTTGAAATCATCAAGTTCTTTATTCTACAAGTAGAGAAACAATATTCTCTATCTGTCAAAACCATTAGAAGTGACAATGGGACAGAGTTCAGGAACAAAACTCTGGATGAATTCTGTTTGTCTAAAGGGATTATTAGACAATACAGTGTTCCCAGAACTCCTGAACAAAATGGTGTAGTAGAAAGGAAGAACAGAACATTGATAGAAGGAGCAAGAACAATGTTAGCTGATTCTGGACTGCCATTGTACTTTTGGGCAGAAGCAGTTAACACATCATGTTATGTTCAGAATAGAGTTCTTGTGGTCAAGAGACATTCCAAAACTGCCTATGAAGTTCTTCATGGCATGAAGCCCCTTATCTCCTTTTTCAGGGCTTTTGGGTGTCAATGTTTCATCTTGAACATCAAGGAATCTATTTCAAAGTTTGCTGCCAAAGTTGACTCAGGTTACTTTTTGGTTATTCTTCAACTAGAAAAGCCTACAAGGTTTTTAATTCTCACACCAGGATAGTAGAAGAAACATTGAATGTCAAGTTCAATGAGTCAAAACACACTCTTATTCCAGCACATCCTGCTGAACTCTTTGACCTTGACAACTTTCACTTTGGACCTGAAAAGACTGTTACTTCTTCCAAACCTACTTATTATGGTTATCAAAGGTTTGAAGATGAGGATCCTACACCATGGAATCCTCAAACAGTCATTAAGTCAACTACAACACCATCAGAAGTTTCTTAAACTTCTGATCAAACAAATACTGAAGGCCAAACTCAAACATCTGCTTCAGCACCTGCAACTACTGAAGAAGATAAAACTGCTGAACCAGATATAATAGACCTCAGTAGTTTGTTTGAAGAACAAGAGCCACCTACACCTGTCAGTGGTTTACAACAACTGATTGAACACAGAGATCATCCACTTGATCAAATCATGGGTGATATAGCTTTAGGTGTTCTTACCAGAAACCAGCTCTCCAACTTTTGCCTATTTTCAGCCTTTATTTCACAGTTGGAACCAAAGAAGTACCAGGAAGCCCTCAAAGACAATAATTGGGTGCAAGCTATGCAAGATGAACTGCTTCAGTTCAACAAGCAACAGGTCTGGGAAATCTGTCTCTACCTCAAAACAAGCAACCAATTGGTACAAGATGGGTTTTCAGGAACAAACAAGATGAAGCTGGTATGATAATCAAGAACAAGGCAAGACTGGTAGTTCAAGGGTACTCTCAAGAAGAGGGAATTGACTATGATGAAACCTTTGCTCCAGTTGCAAGGCTTGAGGCCATCAGGTTATTTCTGGCCTATGCCATTTCCAACAAAATTAAAGTTTATCAAATGGATGTGAAAAGTGCATTTTTGTATGGAAAAATCAAAGAGGAGGTGTATGTCTGTCAGCCACCTGGGTTTGAGGATCCTTCTCATCCTGAGTGGGTGTACAGACTGGACAAAGCTCTTTATGGGCTCAAACAGGCTCCAAGAGCCTGGTATGATACACTCTCCACCTTTTTACTCAAAAATAACTTTACAAGAGGTGCCATTGATAAAACACTTTTCATTAAACATGTTGGAAATCATGTCTTACTTGTTCAAATTTATGTTGATGATATCATCTTTGGTTCAACAAACACAAAACTGTGTGATGATTTTAAGAAACTCATGCAATCAAAATTTGAGATGAGTACCATGGGAGAACTGCAGTACTTTCTAGGACTGCAGATCAAACAACAAACAAATGGAACTTTTATACATCAATCAAAATATGTTATAGAATTATTGAACAAATTTTCTTTAAATGACTGTAAATCATGTTCCACTCCCATGACACCAATCACACAAGTTGAACCTGATGATCAAGGGAAACAGGTTGATCAAACCATGTACAGATGTATGATAGGTTCCCTTTTATACTTAACTGCTTCTAGACCAGATATTATGTTTTCAACATGTGTCTGTGCTAGATATCAATCAGCACCAAGGGAATCACACCTTATAGCAGTCAAAAGAATTTTCAGATATCTGAAAGGAACACCAACACTGGGAATTTGGTATCCTGCTTCAAGCAATACCAAGTTATCAGCTTTTTCAGATAGTGACTATGCAGGGTGTAAGATGACAAGAAAGTCAACATCTGGTGGTTGTCAATTCCTGGGTAACTGTCTAGTGTCATGGCAATCAAAGAAGCAAACATCTGTTGCAACTTCAACTGCTGAAGCTGAATACATTGCAGCTGCAAGTTGTACATCACAGATACAATGGCTCCAATATCAACTTCTTGATTATGGAATCAAAGAGACCAAGACACCTTTGTTTGTAGACAGCAAATCTGCCATTAGCATCATTCAAAATCCGGTACAGTTCTCAAAAACCAAACATATTGAGATCAGGTACCATTTCATAAGAGATTGCTATGAAAAAGGCAAGATTGAGGTGAAGCATGTAGCAACAGCTAATCAAATAGCTGACATCTTCACTAAGCCCCTTGACACATCAACATTTCAGAAGTTAGTATCCATGCTTGGAATGCTAAATTTGTAAGTGTTTACTTTATTTTTTTTAAAACTTATATGCATATCAGTTAGAATCCAAGTTAACACTTGATTCTACCCAACTCTACATCAAACTTCTACATCAATCACTACTGTTATGCATAAAACATCAAAATTTTTTTTCCTTTTTCCATCCTTGATTCCATCCTGTTTACCTTTTCCTTCTTTTTTCTGGTTTTCACTTACAAAAGACAAAAGTCTGAAAAACAAAACTTCTGAAAAACAAAACTACTGATTAAACAAAAATCAGTATGAGAGAAACTACTGATGAACAAAAATCATCAGTATGGGATAAATTTTCTGAAAAAGTGTGTAACTTCTGATAAAATAACCTTCAGAAGTTATGAATAAAGTATTTATAAAAACATTTCTCATCAGCTGTTAAAACTACTGAAGAGAAAATGGGAACTACTGATGAAGTAATCCTTCATCAGCAGTTTAAGTCAAAAGGGCAAATCTGACTTTTCCCATCATCAGAGGTTTGACCTAATCAGTTTAAAACCTCTGATAAAAAGATTTTTAACCAAAGGCGGTTTTAAAACTTCTAATAAAGAAGATTCAAGCGGTTAAAACTTCTAATAAATACCTTTTCTACACACTTATCCTTTCAAACTCAAAATATCCCTCCTTCTCTCTCAAAAAACTCTCTCAATACCTGCAAATCCACTGTTCGATCAAAACCCAAACCACATGGCTCTAGTTCTAAAACAGGGACACAATCAAAGGGCCTTTCTTGAAAAACAAGAAGGCTGGTCCCAATACGATGAGATCATTGATCTTGTCGTCAAATCCCAATATTTTACTGCTCTCACAATAAACCCACCAATTCACACTGAAACTCTGAATGAGTTCTGGGCAAATGCTGAGACGGTTACAATGGGTGATGAGGTCATTTCCCTCAACTCAAGAATAAAAGGGAAACAACTGACCATCACACCGGCTACACTGGCAACAAGACTGGGTCTGGATGATGTAACTGCCCCTGACCATGTTGCTAACACTGATATTCATCTAACCATGACTGAGTGTGGTTATCAAGGTACTCTCTCCCATGCTACAATATTCAAAAAATATTTTGAACCAAAATACAAGCTTCTGTTTCATTATATTATTATGTGTTTGAGTCCAAAAACAGGGTCTTATGACCAGATGCCCTCCACTTTTCAACCAATATTTCATTCCATTGTGAATGAAACTAAATTCAGGGCATCAAAACTATTTTTCAATGAGTTGGTGTTACATCACAATAATACCAAGAAAAAGTTTTTGTTATACCCAAGGTTCATTATGCAATGCATAATAGGGGAACTGGGTAATGAGGTGCTTGTGGGAAAAATTTCAACTTTAAATCCTTTAACATCACAAGCATACTCAAGGCATAACAAACCGGCTGCCTGGCCAGAAGATGATTAGGGAGAACAACAACAAGTCCCCCTGAAGCCCACATCTTCCAAACTCACCCCACCAAAAGCCAAAAAGCCCAAGCCAACAAAAACTGCACCACACCAACCCAAAAGAAAAGCTGTTCAGGAGGTTGAGATGCCTGAACATGCTCATGAGCATTCTGCTCTTCAAATAGATGAGACTGAAACACCCTCTCAGTCTCATCCATCTCAAACCCCACCAAGAGCACCCATAACCGTTTTATTCAAAAGAAAAAGACTTAGAAAAACATATGAAACACACTCTTCTTTTGAAACTGCTGAACAACAACTTTCACCACCTATTGCCCAAACTACTGAACCAACCCCACAAATTTCTGAACAAGAGGCAATAGAAATTGCCAAACTTCTCTCTGGGCTAAAAGAGAATGTCCCATTTGATCATGTCAGTCCCCTACAACCACACCAAACAGGGGACATAACTACTACATCAGACATGGATGTGGACATCTCTAGCCCTATCCCAAGAGATGAGGGTGGACCAGAGTCTTTAAGCCCAATTTTAGAGACTCTTGGGGCATCTGAGGCTGCTACTACTCAGTTACCACCCTGTGGTGGATCTGAGGATAGAAGTAACATAGCTAAGACCTCAGATGTGGCAACTACTGATGAAGGCTTAATGCCTGAAGTAGGAAATCCTCAGTACCAAGAAAAAGAGGTTCATGAGAGAACTGAGTTGGGCTCAGCTCATGATTTAACTGAGACAGTCCTCATTGAGGGCAACATCAGGGATTCAGATGATTCCATTAGTTTGGATGATGTTTCACACACTCAAACTACTGAATTGACGGCACTTTCTGAAGGTCCTGTTTCAGGGGTATCCAGGCTCAAGAAGCCAGTCACCTCTGCACAGGTTAAAGCCCACTCAATCCCTAAAACCCCTAGAGTGGCATCCTCTGTACAACATGAGGATCTCCCAAAAACACCCCCTTCACAACAAATGCCTACCCAATTCCCTGGGCAAACAAGCATAGACCTGAACCAGCTATGCAGCCCAGAGGGTCCCCTGTACCACATGATGAATACACTCATCAGAAATCACTTCCAAACATATACAGCTGACTTGGAGCTGTCCATCAAGAACCAATTTGGAGTGATCAAGACCAAGATGAACGATCTGTCCAACAAAATAGACTTCAACAGCAAACAGATTGCTCATCTTCAAGGACAATTCTCCCAACCCTCTGCTTCAAGGGTTAAAATTGATGAATCCAAAAAGGGGGAGAAGATCAGGGAACCTAAGGAGTCATTCCAAGCCAGGATAAGGGCAAGAGTGGCCATCCTTGAAAGAGATCAAAAAGATCAGGCCAGGAAAGAAAAATTGGCCAAACAGTTTGGTGTCTCAATAGAAGAAATTGAAGCAGCAGAGAAAGAAGATGAGACCCAAACATCTGAAGAATCCCTAAGGCACAATGAAGAAACTTCTGATGACAAAACTTCTGATGAAGAATCAGAAAGTACTGAAGACAATCCTTCAGTAGTTGACAAACCATCAGCAGTTGTCAGCACATTAGAAGTTAACACTTCCAAACCTCAAACAACTGAACCTTCCAGAACCACTGCTCCCATTCAACCAACATCTGATCCCATCAGGCCTACAACTGTTACAACAATGACTGTATTAAACCCTTCTCCTATCTCTCAATCAGCTGAACTATTAGAGAAGAGCTTAATTGCAGCCAACAAGAAGGCCAGAGAAGATCAGATCTGGAAATCTCTGGAAGAAAGGGATGATTTGGATTTAAGCCATGAAGAAAAACTTCAGGCTTATGCAGCTGAACTACAAAGGCAGGCTAGCCTTGATGAGATTGCTGAACAAGATAAAAGACAACAACTGGTGTCTTACATTACCAAGAACAGCAAGACTAAAGCCTTTACACTCAAAGGACTCTCTATGCAAGAGCTAACAAGAAGAGCACAACTGCTTGCAGACAAAGTGGCCACAAGCAAAGATGGAAAGGCCAAGAGAGCCCAGATAATAGAAGAGTTAGTAGCAGAAGGATATGGTTCAAAAGCCTCAGTATCCAGATGGAAAGAAGAAAGACTGATGGATACTTATAGAAAATACTTGGCTGCCAAGGCTTTAAATCCTGAGAAGTTTCAAACTGCTGATCCTTCAAGATCAGTAGTTAGAACTTCTGGTGCATCTAGAAGAACTGCTACTCAGAAGAAGAAGGCAGAGGACAATGTCAAAACTGACTTCAAAATGGTACTACTTGAAGGAAGTTCAATAGTCCATTCAGATTTTGACATTGAGGAGAAACCTCTGTTAACACAATTCAGGGATCCTTCCACTTTTGCTTATCAAATACAAAAGACCATCAAAGAAAAGCTGCATACCAGAGTAGTGACTGAACACATTCTCCCAACTGTTCAGATGCCTGATATGCAACAACAACAAGGAAGAGAATCCCACCTGAGGCTATCTGAAACTGAAGACATCCAGCACTCAGGACCATCAACCCAAGGGACAAGTCTGGTTCCCTATTCTTCTGACTTTAACAAGTCAAAGATCCCTATCATCAGATGGTCACTTACTGATAACAACTCAGTACTGTTGACAAGAAGAGACCTCTCAAGCAGGGCTTACAAGAAGATCAGTGATCTGAAGAAACTGTCAACACAAGACCTGCTCACAATTCAACATCTAGAACCACAGAGAGGATCTCTATCTGATGGTCAGTTAAACCAGCTCAAGAACACCATGTACAAAGAGATATGGAAGATTGTTCAAGACAGAAGAAACACATAAGGAATTAGTAAGGTTTTGGCTTCATCAATCCAGGGGGAGATTGTTAGGACAAAGAGGATTGGTGAAACCACTTTTGTAAACCTTAGTCTAATTCACTTCTGTCATTTTGGCTAAGTATAGAAGTACTGAAGAGAAGACAAGAAACTGCTGATTAGAAGATATGAGAAGTGCTGAAGAAGCAGAAGTTCCGAAGTCCAAACCAGACAAGTTCACTTCAGAAGTACTGAAGACAAAACTACTCTTCAGTAGTTTGTCCTTCATCAGCACTTAGCATCAGATATTTCCCACCGCCTTTTGCATCAGTAGTTTGTTGTTTATTATTACTTTAGCTGTATTTGTTTCTTTCAATGTTGCAACTTGTGCAACTTGTTTCTGTTTTTTCTGTACTTGCTTTTTGAGCAAGATACATGCATGTAAACGTCTATAAATAGGAGGCTTCAACCTTCTATTTTAGACATTGATTTTAATAGAAAAATCCTTCAAACACTCTCATTGTTCTATTCCATTTCTGTATTTATTGTGAATCTGTCTAAGTATCTAATTCTCATTTACAGCTTAGATTCATAATAAATACTTTGTCATTTATTAGTTTCAAACATCAAGGGGGAGTAATAACTCTGCCTTAGTGTAAAAAGTGTTGCTTTAACTTATAACATTCCGCTGTGCTTATAATCTGATTTACAAGAACTTGCTAAACACTTAAGTGTCAAGATAGCAAGTTCTTACTTAGCAAAAAGAGCAAACTGATCCAACAATACACATCATCTAAAAGCCTATAGCCACTATATTTTAAATCAATCTTTACATTTCCTTTTCCTTCAACTAACAAACTTTTCTTATCTCCTAACCTTATTGTTAGTTTAATAGAGGAGTCTAATTGAGTTAAGATGTCTTTATCTCCTGTCTTATGGTTTGAACAACCGAAATCCAGGATCCAGATACAATTACTCTTCCCATTAGACTCATTATCAGCAATAAGTGCATATTGATTAGTAGGAACATACATCATGAATAATTAAGGTTCTTCATTAGTGGTTACCTAATCTTGAGTATCATTTTTCTTCTACATTTGCATGGCCATCATCATTGTACCAGCAATCTCATTTTACATGACCAAAGTGATTGCAATGATAGCATTGTGGACCTCTTTTCTTTTCTGGAGTCCTCTCTCTACCTCTGCATCTTGCATACCCTCAGCCTGTTCTTCTAGTATTGGCTTGAAAACTTCTATTTGTATCCTGAAACACTTGAAGGGCTTGTTCATCTTGCCTTCAACCTTATCATGACCTCTGCTATTAATTCTCTCCTCTTGAGATTGCAATGATCCCATAAGTTTGAAAGGAGTTAATATTTCTAAGTCATATGATACTTCAATTGATGGAACAACATAGTCGAACTTAGATGTTAGACTCCTTGGAATCTTCTTTACAATTGTTTGATCTGCAATTTTTTCACCATTAACTATACTCATATCTCTAGAGAAGTAGTCACCAACAATCTCATCTTCTTTCATGCAAAGGTTCTCAAAATCCCTTCTTAAACCTTGTAACCTCACAGCTTTGACCTGTGTATCACCCTGGAATTCTATTCTCAGAATTTCCCACGTTTCTTTAGATAAAGTGTGAGTAGCAATTCGGGAAAACAATTGTTCATGTACGGCTTGTTGAATGACAGCCATAGCATGAGCATCTTTCTTCTTGCTAACCTTCCATCTTCCTTGATCAGTCTCAGCTTCATTCACCCCATTCTCTACCAATTCCCATAGATCTCTTGACCCCAAGATTGTCTTCAACCGTATGCTCCAATGCTCATAGCCTCCTCCCTTAAACACAAGGATTGAGGTAGGTGCCATTGGAAGTGCATTGATCTACTAAGCCATAGGAATGAATATCACACACAATCAAATTTTGAAAGAGACTAGCTCTGATACCACACTGTTGGTATTAAAGAGCAATTACAATGACTCAAATGCTTTGGTTCTCTTATTCAATAATAATGAAAGTGCGTACATAATAACATAACAAGCTAGCTACTTATACCACTCAAACAAACGACTAATACCAGAAATAAAGGAAGACTTAACAACCTACTGCATAACAACTTATTCAAAACAATTTGAAAATATGCCAAAAGACAAGCCATATTTTGTAGATAACCAGTAACTGCATGCACATGCACATGCACGTATGTTTAAATCACATTTCAATACCCATCTTGATTCAAATTCCATCACACCTAACTGATGTCTTAACCAAACAAACTTTTCCTTGCTTAATGCTTTTATTGGCAAGCCAACCAGCTGCACATTTGTACCACAATACTCCAACACAACCTTCTCTTGAGTAACCATTTCTCTAATAAAGTGATATTTCAACTCTATGTGTTTTGTCTTTCCATTCAATAGACGATTCTTGATTAAGTCTATAGTAGACCTAATATCACAATACAACACAGTTGTCTTCATTTGACCATAATCCAAATCTTCAAGAATCCTCCTGATCCACACAGCTTAGCAAGTTGCAGCAGTGGCTGCAATATATTCCGCCTTAGTACTAGACAATGCAACAGTACATTGTTTTTGTTAGTACGGCTATGTCCCTAGCGTAGATATGGGTTTTGGATCATGTATGCTCGTTGTATAGATGTTTGGGTAGCATTTTAGTGGCTTAGGGGTATTTTAGGTATTTTAGAAGGCTTCAAGCCTATGAGAGTCTTATACACCTGGGAAGTGACACGTATGAAGCCTTATACGCCTGCATGTCTAGGCGTATGAGGCTAGGCCCTATAAATACCCAATGTGTTGAATCATTTTGTAACTTTTGCCAATATTTTAACTAGGTGTTGCCCATTTTGTGTGTGTTTTTGTGTGTGTGCTTTCATATTATTCTTATCTCATAAACATACACCTATAACAACTAATCGGATCGTTGATTCCGCCCTTGATCCGTTACGCGCGTGATACTAATATGTTGTCCGAACGATCCAACAGTTTCTTTGAACTCCAAGTCACAACACCACTGCCTAAAAAAACACACTTGCTGATGTACTCTTCCTGTCATCAGCACATGTCCCCCAATCACTATTAGTAAATCCATTCAATTCCACCCTTGCTCCTTTATTATACCAGATTCCAAAACTGCTTGTGCCTACTACATATCTAAGAATTCTCTTAGCAACTCCCAAGTGAATCTTTAAAGGGGCTTGCATGAATCTTGATGCTATCCCAACTAAAAAAGCAAGATCAAGCCTTGAGTGTGTGAGATATATCCACCCACTGACTAAACTCCTATAAGCTGTTTCATTGGCTTTATCAGCAAGATCATCAACTTGCAATTTTTCATTAACAATCATAGGGACACTTTCTGAATTACAACCTTCCATCCCAAATTTCTTCTACGGATTTTTTGCGTATTTCTCTTGTGATATACGAGAATGCCAAATCTGGTTTGCTTAACTTCCAACGCTAAGAAATACTTCAGAAGACCTATATCAGACATTTCAAATTCATTTTTCATTACTTCCTTTAACTCATCAATCAAATCAGAACTGGAACTTGTGCATATGATATCATCAACATACAAACATACATATATCATATGCTTACCATCTACCTCCTTGATGTATAATGTTGGCTCATTGTTACTTCTTTTAAAGCCATGACTGAGGAAATGATTATCTATCTGTGAGTACCAAGCTCTAAGAGCCTGCTTGAGACCATACAACACCTTTTTCAACCTGTACACCTTGTTTTCCTGACCAGCAATTTCAAAATCATCGGGTTATTGAACATAGATTTCCTCTGTTAAGTGACCATTTAGAAAGGCTGACTTAACATCAAGTTGATGCAACTTCAACCCAAGTTGTGCAGCCACAGAGCGTAGAATTCTTATAGTTTCAAACCTGGCAACAGGGGAAAAAGGTCTCTTGATAATCCATTCCTTGCTGTTGAGAGTAGCCCTTAGCTACGAATCTGGCTTTATGCCTCATAACTTCTCCTTTTGGCCCAAGCTTGGTCTTGTAAAACCATTTAAACCAACCAAATTCTTCCTAGCCGGAAGATCAGTCAACTCCCAAGTTCTATTTTTTTTTCAATGGCTCTCATTTCATCTTCCATGGCCAGTTGCCACTCCTTTTTGTTCGCAGCTTCATGATAACTCATACGATCTGCCACATTAAGAACAAACTGACACACAGTTAGATGATCTTCTATTATATTAGTATCATAATTCACCCTTACTGGCCTTGCAGTTTTATACACTTCTCCCAAAGACTTGAGCTTGGGAGACACAGACTGAGAATGACTGGAATCATCTTGAACATATGAACTGCTTCCTACTGCTCCAACAGAAGGACTATCACCACCACTTGAATTATCATGAGTTGAATGAGTAGGAGTTAAACAATTGTCTTCTTCATCACAAGCTAGTATTACTGGAAAATGATCCACATAATTCGCTTCATAAGTCCTCATGTCACTTGAACCTTTCCATTTCCATCTTGCTTGTTCTCTAACAATCACATCTCTTCTAGTGAAAAAACTTTTAGTTGAGGGATTTTAGAGTCTATAACCATTTGTCTCATTGATATATCTAATGAAAATAGATGATTCAGCCCTGTCACCGAGCTTCCTTCTGCCATGTGAGGGTGTGATTGGATAAGCTAAACTACCAAACACTTTAAGATGATCAACTTTTGGTTTTTCATTAAACCAGGCTTGATAATGAGTCTGATTCTTCACAGCTTTAGTTGTTACTCTATTAATCAAATAAATTGCAGTAGCCACAGTTTCTGCCCAAAACTGATTTGGTAGTTGTTTATGCTTTATCATACTTCTTGCAAGATCCATAACAGTCCTATTTTTATTTATACTACACCATTGTGCTAGGGTGTATAAGGGGGGAGGGATGGGGGGTTAATTCATGCTTAATCCTATTTGATTCACAAAAATGATTAAATTCATTTGAGCAAAATTCACTTCCCATATATGTTTTAAGGTTCTTAATGGGAAAATCAGCATCCTTCTCTACCATTTCCTTAAACAGTTTAAACTTCCTAAAGACTTCTAATTTATTTTTGATAAAATACAACCAGCACATCCTAGTGTAGTCATCAACAAATAAAAGATAGAACAAACTCCAAACCAAACTAGTAACTTGCATGGGATCACACACGTCACCATACACTAGTTCTAGTTTCTTTTTGGCTCTCCATAATTTAGAATTGAAGGGAGTCAAACTTTGTGTACCGAATACACACCCATCACATTCGCTAAACACTTTTATCTTAGGTAATCCTAGAACCATTCTATGATCATACAATGTTTTTAGAGTATGAATATTTTAATGACCATATCTTAGGTGCCATAACTTAGACGCATCATCAGCATCAGAAGAGTTTCCTTGAGTATTTGATGAATCTGAGTTAGAGGCATCAAGGAGAAACATGTTGTTGTTGGCAATCATAACTGTCATGAGGACTGCATTTGAGGTCCTGTTCTTTATAACACACTTGCCATCATTAAATAAAAGAGAGTATCCTTTCTTCATTAATTGACCAACACTAAGTAAATTGTACTCCAAACTAGGTGCATAGTACACATCATCTAAAAGCCTATAGCCACTATATTTCAAATCAATCTTTACAGTTCCTTTTCCTTCAACTAACAAACTTTTCTTATCTCCTAACCTTATTGTTAGTATAATTGAGGAGTCTAATTGAGTTAAGATGTCTCTATCTCCTATCATATGGTTTAAACAACCGGAATCCAGGATACAGATACAATTACTCTTCCCATTAGACTCATTATCAGCAATAAGTGCATATTGATCAGTAGGAACATACATCATGAATAATTAAGATTCTTCATTGGTGGTTACCTCATCTTGAGTATCATTTTCTTCTACATTTGCATGGCCATCATCATTGTACCAGCAATCTTATTTTACATGACCAAAGTGATTGCAATGATAGCATTGTGGACCTCTATTCTTTTCTAGAGTCCTCCCTCTACCCCTGCATCTTGCATACCCTCGGCCTCTTCTTCTAGTATTGGCTTGAAAACTTCTATTTGTATCCTGAAACCATTGAAGGGCTTGTTCATCTTGCCTTCAACCTTATCATGACATCTGCTATTAATTCTCTCCTCTTGAGTTTGCAATGATCCCATAAGTTTGATAGGAGTCAATGTTTCTAAGTCATATGATACTTCAATTTATGGAACAACATAGTCAAACTTAGATGTTAGACTCCTTGGAATCTTCTTTACAATTGTTTGATCTGCAATTTTTTCACCATATGATCTCTGTTGGCTAACTAAACTCATATCTCTAGAGAAGTAGTCACCAACAGACTCATCTTCTTTCATGCAAAGGTTCTCAAAATCCCTTCTTAAACCTTGTAACCTCACAGCTTTGACATGTGTATCACCCTGGAATTCTATTATCAGAATTTCCCATGTTTCTTTAGATGAAGTGTGAGTAGCAATTCGGGAAAACAATTGTTCATGTACGACTTGTTGAATGACAGCCATAACATGAGCATCTTTCTTCTTGCTGCTAACCTTCTATCTTCCTTGATCAGTCTCAGCTTCATTCACTCCATTCTCTTCCAATTACCATAGATCTCTCGACCCCAAGATTGTCTTCAACCGTATGCTCCAATGCTCATAGCATCCTCCCTTAAACACAAGGATTGAGGTAGGAGCCATTGGAAGTGCATTGATCTGCTCAGCCATAGGAATGAATATCACACACAATCAGATTTTGAAAGCGACTAGCTCTGATACCATACTGTTGTTATTAAAGAGCAATAACAATGACTCAAATGCTTTGGTTCTCTTATTCAATAATAATGAAAGTGCGTACATAATAACATAACAAGCTAGATACTTATACTACTCAAACAAACGGCTAATACCGGAAGTAAAGGAAGACTTAACAACCTACTACATAACAACTTATTTAAAACCATTTGAAAATACGCCAAAAGACTAGCCATATTTTGTTGAGAACCAGCAACCGCATGCACATGCACTTATGTTTGAATCACATTTCAATAGTTTCTCTCTCATTCTCTTTCCACATATACATATAACACTAACAATATTAGTAATAGTTGCAACAATGAAATTATTATTGCTATTTTATTATTAACTAGTATTAGTCTCCCCGTGTTACGGCCGGGGGAATACATCCATAGTATGTTGGATTAATGCTACACCATTACTAACGATCTTCAATACCTGAAAATCTCGTAAAACAAGATAAAAAATGGAAAAAGTAATACCAAGCGAAACCTAGTCGTAACATCGTTGAACCACACATGTTTGGTGCAGCGTGTTAATGTGAAGAAAGTAGGCCGACACATAAAACATAAAAATTATAATTAAGTTGATCTAGAACCCGCGGGTTACGAAATTAAATACATAATTAAAATAAGTACTAAAATAAAAAGAAAGAAAGAAGTTAGCAAAATAAATAAAAGTAGAAATGAAGATAATTTACCTATATAATAAAAGAGCAACTTGGGCTAAGGTGGTCCCTATCTAAGGTATCCACGTTAGCCTCCAACTCATTAACCAAACCCACAGGCCTCTATACTTGACCCGTCTAGACAAATCTATTTTTTACCATTTAACATATATTATATTTGGTTAAGAGTTGTGTAGAAAGTGAGATTTTTCTAAGAAGTGTAAGAAGCCACACAATAATGACACGTGGCATTAATAATTTAGATAGAAAAGGGTATCTTTGGTAATTAACAAATTGTGTTTTATTTTTTAATATAAAACAATTTTACAATATTAATTACATAGTTATGGTTAGTTACCAATTTTGCC